>AP027112.1:15689301-15786437 GCA_028142955.1 Pinctada fucata | reverse complement strand
GACCGTAGAACTTCGGGTATATTAAAACAGACGGGTATATTAAAATCAAGCCCTGTAAGATTGAAGTGGTCGATATACTAAAAGAGCACCAATTTTCACCAAGCGATTGCTCAGTTTCTAAGTGAGGCACGAAGAACTGCAAAACTTGTAAAATCCTTATAACAGACACTTCATTCTCAAGTAATCTCACAAAACAAACATTTAACACGCATAGTTTTGAAAACCTAAACTGTATGACATCTAATGTTGTGTACGGAATAGAGTGCTCACTTTGTGGATTGATTTATGTGGGTGAAACCAAAGGTAAGCTCCGAACCAGAATGTCAGGACATCGGTCAAAAATAAATAATAAAGGAAGTCAACTTCTTTACCGGCATTTTGACCAGGCCGATCATTCTGTTTTATCTATGAGAGTCAGAATCCTGGAGAAAATATATCACCCCACAAACAATCCCAATTTGAGCACACCTTTCCGTCGCAACAGAGAAGAGTTCTGGATAAAAAATCTTAACACTGCAGCGCCCTATGGGTGTAACGATAATATAAGCAGCTTAGGAAACTTAACAAGTCCAGGTTGTCAATCGGTAAATGTGAATAGCTTATTCAACAGACCACAAAGAAGACCTCGAAGTCATGGCATTCGTAAATATAATAGGCCTGAGATACATAGTTTCTCCTTCGATGACTTGGTTCCATTTTTGAATGAGCCCCTAGGCCTGCATTATATTCGTACCAAATTATACTCTGTTCCTTTACGGAAGTTACACGAAATCTACGAATATACGAAGGACCTCACTTATACCGATACACGTTCCCCAGAATACAGACTACAAGGAGTCATCTTGGACATTTCTACCTTTCGTTTATTTCAAGCAGTTAGATCAGATAAATCAGAGGAGAAAACAAACCGTCCTTTCATTAAAGTAAAATTTGCAAACAAAGGTATTGATAAATTGAATCTTGGTCAAATTTTGAATCACAAAACTGTCACAGAAAAAATCCCACCATATTTCAAAAGACAAGAAACTCCTTGTATTTCCGATAGCTACACACCAACAGTTGCATCTAAAATTTACAATTACAAACGATTCTTGCAGTGCATTGATTTAAGTAATCCCTCACTACATCCACTTCCTTGCGAATGTTCTTCATCGGATTTTAACTATTCTCCTTGTGGACATGTTATTACAGGTGACCTTAGTATAGTCAAGAACGACAAGTTGAGAGATTTGTTAAAAAAGGGTCCCAAATACAGAGAAAGTATGTCCTTTACATGGAACCAAAATTTCAAAATTATCATGGACTCTTGTGAGGAATATGCAAGACGTTGGGCAAAGAAAGAGGATGTACAGCTCGACACACTATCCGAATGGATAAAATCCATCAGAGGGTTACTTTTATCTAAAATTAACCGATTAAAATCAACCGTGAGCACCAGATTCGAGTCTATATTTAAAGACCCTGATGTTATCACAGAGCTTACCTACCTCCAAGAACATTATGTCATCACACCAGCGGACAAAGCCTCAAATAATTACACATTTACTTGCAAAAAGTTCTATTTCGAAAGTCTAGCTAAAGAGTTGGGTTTAAATTCGACACCTGGAAATCCCACTTACATCCCAACAAACCTTTCTGCCTCTGAAATAATAGATAACCACAAATCAGCTCTTTCTTCCTTTGGCTTCCAAACTAACAATTTAGATTTAGATTTACCATACTTATACTGCATACCTAAAATGCATAAGAATCCGTACAAACAACGTTTCATCGCTGGATCCTCAAAATGTTCTACCAAATCTGTATCGATCTTACTCACCAAAGTTTTATCTGAAATCAAATCTGGGCTTCAAAAATATTGTTCGACAGTATATTCTCGCAGTGGTATCAACCAGATGTGGATTTTAAAGAATTCGAAGGAACTTTTAGAACATCTGAAATCCACTCATTTTAGTAAAGTTCATTCGATCAAAGCCTTTGATTTTTCGACACTTTACACTACAATTCCACATTCTAAATTGAAAGAAAGACTCGCAAAAATTATAAGTAATGCGTTTACAAGTAAGAACGGTAATCGCAAATACAAATTTATTGTTGTTAACTATGACAAAACCTACTTTGTAAAAGAAAAGTCCGATTCTGAAAATAAGTACAAGTAAACAGATATTATTCAGATGTTAAACTTTTTGATCGACAACATTTTTGTGGTGTTTGGAGGAAAGGTCTTTCAGCAAATTGTCGGAATTCCAATGGAGACCAATTGTGCCCCACTCCTTGCCGACATTTTCCTTTACTCGTACGAAGCTGAATTCATTCAATCTTTGGTCTCTGAAGGGAAAAGATACTTAGCTTCTGACTTCAACTTCACTTATAGATACATAGACGATGTTTTGTCCATCAATAATCCGAAATTCGCAGATTACCTGAGCAGAATTTATCCTTCAGAGCTTGAAGTCAAAGAAACTACAGAGACAAATAATTCAGCATCCTATTTGGACATAATGTTGTCCTACGACACTGATGGTCACATGAACACCTCACTCTATGACAAACGTGACGACTTCAATTTCAGCATTACAAACTTTCCTTTTCTGAGTAGCAACATCCCTTCATCGCCTGCTTATGGCGTGTTCATATCTCAGTTGATACGCTATGCCAGAGCAAGTACGAAATATACGAATTTTGTTCTGAGAGCTAGGCGTCTTTCAGACAAGCTTCTCAGTCAGGGATATGTTTGTGACCGACTAACATCGTCACTGAGGAAGTTCTACGGTCGATATGGGGAACTCGTCATACACTATGATGTCCCACTCTCCAGAATGGTGGGTGATATTCTGTCATAGACCATTTGAACCATCCAAGCCAAGATTGTACTCTATGTCTTCCGAAATGGAAGTTACCGGATGTGACAGTTCTACCGAATTGAAGCGGCGGGTGTTGCATGCAAGCAGGAGATGCTTACTCTTCCTGGGCACCTGATCTCACTCTCATATCGGGAGTTCGCTTCTTTTCATGTGGTGGAGGTTTTTGTTTGTTTGCTTTGGTTCCTGTTTTGTCCTGATTTTGTATGCCTTCGGTTTATGATTTTCTGAATTATCGATTTTGTGCTGTATACAGGGATATGGTCATTATCCATATTTGTCATTCCTCAGTGACGAAGTTAGTCGGTCATAAACGTATCCCTGACTGAGAAGCTGATCTGAAAGACGTCTAGCTCTCAGAACGAAATCTGTATATTAGGTACTTGCTCTGGCATAACGTATCAACTGAGATATGAATACGCCATAAGTTGGCGATAAGGGAAGTTGCTACTCAGAAAAGGAAAGTTTGTGATGTTAAATATCAATATTTGAAGCTGTCCAGTATCATTTCGTCTTTTGTGTGTTAAGACTTTACTGTTCTTATCGCGGATAATTCATTATATATATGATCCCTAAAACTGCGCAGAGTACGAAATCCGAAGTACGTCAAATTAAAAAAATGTCCGATGTGTACACATTCTCCTGTCTCATACCATCCGACAACATCGCAAATATTGTCTATCAAAACGTCAAGCATTTTGATGATGTCATCTTCATTGTACTTGTGTTCTAAATCAGAGTGATCCATGAAAACATAACTTTCGAAACGTTCTAAATCTGTGATTACCCTTTTTATGGACGAAAGAGTTTTTTTTATGATGGAAACCAACTTAGTTTATGGTTTTGATTAGAAATGATGGCGCACAGAGTGGAAATAATGAAAGATTTGTAATGTGGTAGAAAATCTTAATTTTGAGATGGTTTTCTTGAAAAATTGAATACGTAAAATTCTTTTGCCACTTTTTGTGGAAGCTCCCTAATATCCATTACATAAACTGTTGTGTTACATCAATGTAACAAATTGTAAACAGGAGCTTTTTCAGTTGAAAACGTGGCTTACCATTGTGATTGTTGTATTTAAGGACAAGTCTTCCAAAGGTTTTCATTTCTTCTGTTCCACGGAGATTGTGAAATGCGAGCTTCCCTGTTGGTTACATGTCTTAGGTTTTAGCTGAATATTCCTACATTCAAGAACTTTTGTTTGGAAGAATATAAAGATCAGATTTTTTTTACTGGGGAAAAAGATGGGGAAATCGTAACAAACGTAATATTAATCGTAAATTCCCTTTGATTTCTTTTTTGCTCTTATTTTTGCAAAGAAAAAAATTTTCTCCACTCTCAAAATGAGGAATTTTATGTAAAGTTCTGTGAAAAATCCGTGTTGGCTTTGTTTTCTACAAAAATCCTGCCAATTTTTCATAACGTTTCTTTACATTTGAAATATCATTGCGAAGGGAGAACGTTATTTGACCTAACAGCAAACGAACGTTCGACGTTGTTCGCTAGATTTGAAGTAGTACCTTCTATATGGAAACGTTGTTGAAAAATGAGAAACGACATTTTGTCCTTTGATTGTATTTTGAACATTTCAATTAAAACTAACCGCACGATGTTTGCACACAGACCGCCCTTAGAGGTATGTAAATGAAGTTGTGTATAAGGCTGAAAATATTCGTCCTTTAGTAGTCTATTTTGGCGCTCTTTTATTTGAAAAATTAGTTCGTCCCTACTCTGTGTGTATGCACTTTCTCTTGAACTTTCCACGATATTCACTGACTCCTTCAATGCGTTCATTGATAAAACACGGTAACCTCGTTCATCTACTTAAGGTACATCGCGGCGTTACGGCACGAAAAACTTTGCTAGTAGACAAAGTCTGAAATTTGTCTACATGAAATTTAACATTTAATCAATCTTTGATATAATTTTCATATAATTATTCCTGGAATTTTAAGCCTCAAAGACGGCATTGACGTTCTATTTCTAAATTTCTGAACTAAAATAATTTTAATCTATAAAATTGACCAAGGAAGGTGAAAAGGGAGATCGAAAATATTGTTGCCATGTTGAGTATTGTATTTCTACTTATTATGTATCTTGGGGGAAATTTGCAATTTTTATCGCCATTTTGCAACTTAATATTAAAAAATGCGCACTTATTCAAAAGGCAAAACACGGCTTGCTTCATTTCCACTTTCTCCATTAAGTTGTGGAGATCCTTAAAGCCCTTCTTACATGTAAAAGTAGAGAATGAGCTGAATTCGAATATATAAAAACATCGATAGGTCTTCTCGGTAGAATTTTTGCCATTTAAGATTGAAAATTTGATTTTGCGTGTCTTCGGTGTCAGTTTTACTCGCAACATCAAAATCACAGCGTGTTCAGATCGCATGTGTCAACATGACGTCAAGGAGTATGCGGAATATTTGATTCTCCGTAACGGTCTTCTTTAAAACACCCAGAAACCCAATTTTATATATTTTTATTTTTTCTTAAGTAATTTTAAAAGCAACAATTAAATGGGCCGTATTCGAACTAGACCTTATATCTTAATGTAAAAATGAATTTATTCTCCGTACACAACATTTTTTCTTCAAACATTTGAAAACATCATACGGAACAGACGGACGGACATGCTCATTACCATTTAATCCGATATGTTTTGGCGGTGTATACAAAAAAATTCCCTCTTGTTTATAATGTACATGTACTTTATAATATCGGAAAAGGGTTGGGGAGAAAGGGGGAGAGAGGAACCCCTCTTACGTCATAATCGAACTTCCAGACACTATGTATTCCTAAATTCTTAAAGTAAATCATCGCTTTGCTTATCATTTAAATAGTGAAGAGAGGATTAATTTCATTTTATAAGGCAACCCCTCCTCCTTTTCTGTCTGACATGCCCCCCCTCCTTTCCCCAATTGTGCACAGGAGAGCGAGAGAAAGAGTGATCAAAAGTAAAGCCTTCATCAGATCGTATAGAAATTTGTTATTTCATTCATTGTACCTTGTGTCAGAACAAAAGAGTAAACGAATTAAAAGCAGATGGGAAACTTTTTATTTAAAAATTGATCTTTGAAAACTAATCACGACAGCTTTTGAATTTCAAAAAATTTTTCACGATAGAAATATTTAGGATGTGTGTCGTACAGGCATATATACTCTTGTATGATCCTTAGATGAAACCAAATTATATACAATACTAGAAAATTTTGAAATATTGTATAAGTATTTATTTGCGCCCTATCGATAAATGTCGCGCAACGTAACGTGACATTACGATCAAGGAAGGTTTATGACGTCATAGCGTAGATGTGCACATAAAAAAATCGAGGGTGAAACCTGCGTACACATTTGATTGTGATGAAAGCTTCCCCGCGAGCTACGTTAAATCTGATGACTGAACAAGGATTAATACCATGTCATACGAATTGGAATTTCAGTAAAAAATCTTGACCGAGTGAGTTAAAGAAGGTCCTGACGATAATCTCAACAGCACTCACAAATTGAGCACAAAATTGAGCATCGACGTATTCCTAGCAAGTAAGGTACTTTTCACACCGCCAACAAATCTCGGAATATCACATCAAAATAACCAAACGAGAGCAACACTTTTGCGGTCCCAAGCGATTTAAGATGTCTTACATATGCGGTTTCAATATTCTTATACGCGCGCTCCAGATCAGGTCTCATATCGCAGGATACTGTAATATATATCCTCTGTTACCAACGTATTCATTGCACCAGTATCAATTCTTAACTCTAAAAGTTTTCCTTCAATCATAGCAATTATATCAAGTGTCCTCTTAACCCTCCTAGAGTTCACTGCATCATTCATAGGCACATGTTCTCGTCACTGCTCATCGAAATTCTTCTTTTCCGCTACAATTATCCAGGAATGTCTTTATGTTACCTTCTTGTACGTATTCTCTATTTTCAGGATAGGCGCGTCGATATAAATTCTGAATTGCCTGTCCAAAATCCCTAAATATTTCGTTCTGCCTTTTTTCTACGCAAATTTCCCTCCGCCATGTAACTCTCTTTCATTGCTTTATGTCCAAATTTGTTGTGAATTGCTTCGACCAGACGACACAGATTCCGAAAGACCATAAACATACGTTTCAGCTTGTCCTCTTAAAGCGGTAACATTATTTTTCTCTTCCTGTCTTCACTCCAGTCATATAATTGTGCGATAGTTTTAAAATATCAGATGTATTCTGTCTAGATTTTACTTCCGTCACCTTTGAATGTTCGCTTAACGGGTATGTTTTGCGCATTCCTCTGCTTTGTGAAGGGGATGAGGAGGAGTGCTCTCGTTTAGCCTGTGTTCTTGGCTGAATAAATGAATAAATGTTTATTTCATTCCGTCCGTCTGTGTGTTCACCTGGCACAAGCATTACATTGATTAACACAAGGCAAAGAACAGCCAGTTTTCCTGATATCAAAAATTCTTTTATGAAAAACAGCGACATATATCCTGGAAAAATATTTGTACAAAAGGTATGCACACGATCCTCCAAGAATTAACACAAGGAAATATATTGCGAAAAATCCTTTCAAACGACCAGGTCTTCCACTGTGATCCTAAAAATCAACAGCACAAAGTTCGCTCCTCTGAGCTAGATCCTCACATTGAGGAGTACTAGCTCGTGACGGCGAATTCACATTTCCACGTTCATTGGATGAAACCGTCAAATTATGACGAGTTGAAGTTCTGTCTCCTCTTTGCACTAATGCGGGTCTCCTCGGTGTTTAAAAAATGGGTGTTTTTGGATGGTTCAAATGGTCTAACACAGAATATCATTCACCATCCTGGGCACCGGGACATCATAGTGTATGACGAGTTCCCCGTATCGACCGTAGAACTTCCACAAGGACAATGTTAGTCGATCACAAACGTATCCCTGACTGAGAAGCTTATCTGAAAGACGCCTAGCTCTCAGAGCAAAGTTTGTATATTTGCTACTTGCTCTGGCATAACGTATCAACTGGAATATGAACACGCCATAAGCAGGCGATGAAGGGATGTTGCTACTCAGAAAAGGGAAGTTTGTGGTGCTGAAACTGACGTCGTCACGTTTGTCATAGAGTGAGTCACGTGACAATCAGTGTCATGAAACAAGATTATGTCCAAATTTGATGCTGAATTATTTGTCTCTGTAGTTTCTTTGACTTCAAGCCCCGACGGATATATTCTGCTAAGGTCATCCGCGAACTTTGGATTATTGATGGACAGCACATCGTCTATTTATCTGTAAGTGAAGTAATTATCTTTTTCCTTCAGAGACCAAAGATTGATTGAATTCAGCTTCGTACAGAGTAAAGGAAAATGTCGGCAAGGATTGGGTCACAATTGGTCCCCATTGGAAGACCTTTCCTCCAAATGAGTTAAAGAAGATCCTGACGATAATCTCAACAGCACTCACAAAAGAGCACCGAAATTGAGCATCGACGGGCCCCTAGCAAGCTAGAGGTGGGACCAGGTGCCCGGGAGGAGTAAGCATCCCCTGTTGGCTAGCCGCACCCGCCGTCGATGTTCACGCACGAAGATGAAAAGAACATAAAACACATGCAATGTCTGAGGCCACGACTATATAGAAAGTGCTATGGCGACAATGTCAGGAAAAAATATTCAAAACACTTACTGTCAAACCCTTCGCGGGGAACTTTTTTACGAGCTCCACACGGCAAAGGGCATAAGTGTGACACCAAACACCACAAAAATGTTGTCGATCAGGAAGTTTAAAATCTGAATGATATCTCTTTCAGTGTACTTATTTTCAGAATCGGACTTTTTTTTTCCAAAGTATGTTTTGTCATAGTTAACAACAATAAATTTGTATTTGCGATTGCTGTTCTTGCTTGTAAACGCATTACCTATAATTTTTGCGAGTCTTTCTTTCAATTTAGAATGCGGGATTGCAGTGAAAAGTGTCGAAAAATCAAAGGCTTTGATCGAATTGACTCTACTAAACTGAGTGGATTTCGGATTATCTAAGAGTTCCTTCAGATTCTTTAAAATCGACATCTGGTAAATACATACGAGAACATACTGTCGAACAATATTTTTGAAGTCCAGATTTGACTTCTTGTAAAACTTTGGAGAGTAAGATCGATACAAATTTGGTAGAACATATTGAGGAACCAGCGATGAAACGTTGTTTGTATGGATTCTTATGCATTTAAGGTATGCAGTATAAAACAAATGGAGCGAAAGCTGATTTGTGGTTATCTATCATTTCAGAGGCAGAAAGCTTGATTGGAATGTAAGCGGATTTCCAGGTGTCGAATTTAAACAAAATTCTTTAACAAGGCTGTCGAAATAGTTTATTATCACGAAAAGTAGGGGAACCTGTTTCATGCAGCTTTCTTTCTAGATAAAGGTGTGGATAGTGAAGAGTTGAGTGAATGGCATCTGTATAATCTTGAAGGTTCCGTCTATGTACCATTATCGAGCGGTCTCCATGAGGTCCAACTGAGTCTTGCTGGCGTAGATGATGTGTCTGGTGGTGTCCACACGGAGGTCTCACCTGAAGAAGTTCTCGTCGTCCAGGTATGAGTGGTTGATGTCGAATGTAAGGTCACTGGATTCCGTGTGTCTCATCTTCTGTCGCAGTCTGCTGGCGGTCCTGATGAGGTTGAAGTTATGTGCATTCATCTCGTCTCTTGGTCGATGATGGCCTGATAGTTTATAGGATTCGGTAGATGCGGTGTCAAGGACTGTAGCGTACACCTTGGTTTTGGTCCGAAGGCCTGGATCTGCTGGGTGGTCATGTGTATTTGGTCCTGGTGTGAAGATGGTTCCACGATGAGTAACGGAAACCCGGCACCATGCACAGAGTCCTGCTCCTCACGCTCATCTCCAGTGGGTAGGGCACTGAGTGGTATTCTTTACAGTGTACGTGTAACCATCACTGCTGAATAGCTTCTTGGTACGTTGTTTGGACCTTTTCTCCACAATCTCAAATGTAACTGGTTCATAATCTATGATTGTTTGGTTGCAAGCATCTTGATGGATGTCACTCTCGTTGATCGGATTGGTTGGGTGGCTGTCTAAGGAGGACGTCAAATGAGTAATTGGTTCATTGGTCGGATAGGTGAGTGTTCCATTGAGTGGGTAGGTGACACCATTGTAAGCCTATGGCCTACAGGTTATGAGTGTAGTTCGCGTTGTGTACTAAATAGTCATTTTGAAAACTATAAACCGAAGTCCGAATATAAAGTTCTAAGTTTATTTAATTCGTAACATCTTAATCATAGCAGTATGAGACTGAAGTCTAACTAAACCGAAACTTAACTGCTCGGCAAAACGATGCGCCGAGTATATATGTGGACGACTGGAAATTGCTAACACCTGCACGAAATAATAAGTAATTGGTTTTTGATTAAAAAGGCATTTTGGAAATTAGATTCTTCCAAATACAAAACAATAATGGCTTTTACGGGGAGATTTCCAATTAGCTTTCAATTAACCCATACGAAAAACAAAGGCTAAAGTACTTGCAGGTGTGCTAATTACTACAGTGTTCTCAGCATCGTGGGAATCAAATTAAACAGATTACAGAATTTACAAACTAAGATTAATTGTCTCAATATGAAATTCGAACTTAAAGTCAAAGTATTAAGTTAGAATGATTCCCTTTTACTATAGCAAACTCAAGTTAGCAATTTCCATATACATGTAACTAATTAATATGAATAATTAATTAGCCTAATTATTGTGGGGGAGAGGCCATATGGTTACACCATCTTTCGTATAGCGCAATGAACCGTCAGGAGATACAACTAGAATGGATATTTTCAGCGAATCTTCAAAGACTCTGTATGCTCCCTCTTCGCAAAATGATAAGTTTGGATACAGGACTGGCATTACTTTTCCAACCAACGTTGCAACGGCATTAATCTCGTTTCGAGAGCCATACTCCATTGTTTCAATTTGACTTTCCGGTATTTCGGTTGACTTTCCAGTTATGCGTTGCTCATAATATTCCTTCTTGGCCTACAATGAGTCTATGTCGATTGCCCGTCCAATCGTGCTTCCGGTGACTTTCACTGCACTTCTCAAATCCTTCCACTCTTCACTTCGTTGCTTCGTAAGGCATGGTTGAATTTTTTTCATCATTTGTCAGTGAAAGACATTCTTTCATCAGGTCTGGAGGAAGAAGTTCTGCATAATTTGGATGTTTCATCTCCTTCTTCGAAATTATGTGCTGATCCATTGAAGATATCAACCAATTTACAAAGTTGATTCAAATTCGAGATTCCGTCCTTGTTTACGATCTTGCACTGCAATACAAATGTTCTGAGATAATCTTTGAAGTAAGTTTCCTTACTATCTAGGGTATCCTTGGCTTCAAGTTTTGACAGGGTATATTCTTTCTTCATCTTCAGTTCTCTAATTTTATGAAGTCTGGAGCCAGTGTGTTTGAAAACTTCTATTAGTTTAGAACTTAGTTCATTCTGCAATTTGCTCCGACAGTCTAGAACACTTTCCTCTTTCATTGATACATAAGCGCTTTTATGCTTTCTATGAATTGCTCGTCCTTTGCAATACATTCTTTTTGATGTATAATCTCTTTGTCTTCACATCCGATGAGATTGATATCAGCTGAATTTGGCACAATTTTTTTTCCATCAAACGATAAAACATGCGTCTTGTTTTTTAATTGTGAAGCATAGGTTGCCAAGATCTCATGAAGGACACCCGGCTGAACATTTCCTCTCTTTTCATTTAATCCATCAATGGGGCAGAATGACGCAAGAACGCTTTCACAGGGTACTGCAAAATTGATGCATGTTTCCAGCGGATCATATCTTCCTTTCTCTGATTTTCCCAGAGTTACGAGCCCCTTATGCTTGAAACCTTGCATAAATCTTATAAACCGACCACCAAACATTTTCATTCCTGTCCATCAAAATTCCTTCGTAGAATCTGAGTATCGCATTGCTGTTGCTGAGGAACTTGATATCCATGCTACGGATTCTGAGAAGAGTAAGAAACATATACTGTTGAATGGAAATTTATCGTCCAAAATTAGAGTAAGAAGTGTAATCAAAAACAGTTCATGTCCTGCATGCTTTATTTTGGAAATAATGTCCTCCATGCGTTCATAAATGATGAGTTTGTGTTTCTGCACTGCTGTTTTCCGATTCATTGTCTTGTGTTTCCTCGCCTATCACTACATTAAACATGTTGATTAGTTCAGTATTCCACTCTATATTTGTAACATCCTCATTCATTTTCACATTTCGTTTGTCCTCAATGCCTTCACCAAGATTTGGCTTTTTGAACTTTGTTCGTGCATACTTTTTTCCAAGCGATAATTGTAGTTTTCTTTTACGAGGCATCTGTAACTAGAATAAAAGCTTTTTTGAATAGTAAGTTCTATCAAACATGTTTGTCTTATCTTAACAATCTGGCTCTATTAACCTCCCAGCTTCCCTTTTTTTAATTATTAACAATTTTCTCGACCAAGGGGGTGTTTAAATACAAAATAAAGCAATAGCTAGTCAAATTTTGTCTTACTGTATCATGTCATGACATACATGTATAATCACGATTAAATCATTTAAAATGACTCAAAATATCAAATATGTGCCGGAAAAGTTATCCTCAGAGGCGTTTTGTCCAACTTTTGGTCATGTTTGTAAAACCAGCTACATCTGCGTTTAAAAATGATTGTTGTGAAAATAAACTTATGGGATCAAGAAAGCGAATGCTTATTGTTATAGATTGTAATATGCAAAGACTTACGTGTAAAAGAAGAAACGAAGCACTTGCTCCCTCGTCGAAGCGGATGTGTACGTGTTGATTCCTCCTCCCTTAACAATATCGCGTTTAGTATTTAGACCCTCTGAAATTGTGTATCTTACAATGTGGCTGTTTAGTACAAAATATAACGGTTTTCAGTTTCCGGATTGCGTATTGTACCGATTATTTTGACATACTGGTTTCGAAGTTAATTTTTCTTTCTTATTTTTAACATAAGAGGGAAGTAAAACATAAAAAACACTTTTAATATTTTATGTAAAAAAATGCATTTTTTGTATATTTTCGTTCGCTATTTGACTTTTTAGACATTGTTACCACCTGCCAATTCAAGCCGTAATTATCAAATCATACGTCAAATTTCTTAAAATAAAATACTTATGAAAAATCTTCTAATATATAACATTTTTCTCCTGAACAACCTTTTCCTTCAAGGAAAATTGAATGATTCAGGGCTAGATTAAGCATTTATCGTCAGAGCTTCTTTGATTGGTCCGATACCTCCACGCCCCCTTAAATGCATATGACAAGTTCAAATATTAAAAACCTGATATCTAAAATGTTAAATACATAGGACATTATAAGCTGTCTATACCGAGTGAATCGCCAAATAAAAACATATTTCACGAATGCGTCCATTTTGGAATTGACTTCAAGACCATTGGGATCAATAACAAACGCCGGGATCGTGCCCGGCGTTAAAATAAATGTAATAATTTGTGTTTTTCTTATGGTATGCAACGCACAGCAAGTGCGTATATCGTACATTTTGCGCGTTTGCAATAAATGCACTTGCATGTGTGTTACATACCCGTAACAAAACACAAATTATGACATAGATCTATCAGTAAGTGATTTCAAGGGAATGTTTGGGAAAAGAGGTTCATGGCTGACGAAAAGGATGGTAAAAATGTATGGATATTAGATATGGTTCGTGAGCACTGTACGTGCATCGTCGTTGTTAATGATGTACACTCAAATTTATTCATACTGTCTTTCTGTATATTTTCATTTATTATAAAAATTAGTCATAATGGCAGATTTTTATGATAAATGAAAATATCCAGAAAGACAATACCGTTAAATTCCGTCTCGTGCTCATTTTGAATATCTACATGTAATAAAGTAGAAAATGCTTTTGTGAAAGAATTTAGCTAAAAATAGTATTTCTAAATTTTAATTTTTTTTTTGTTCCCCGCTTTCGCGAAATCGAAGGGACATTTAAATCGCCCTGTTATACATATCAATACTCTAACAATATGTTCTCAAGAACAATTTATTATTACTATAATTTTTTTTTTTTTTTTTTTCAATTTCGGAAACTTGCCATTTCACCGAAAAATATCATCCAAATTAAAGGAGGTTAACATCTTAGCACAATCTCTTCAATGCTATTTTGAACATAGAAGAAAGGAGAGGATCTCCAACAATACCTAGTTGCAGCACCAACAGCAACCTCCGAAAACACCCACTGTAAAACACTAAGCAGACACGCACAGAAAGAGACGCAGTGGTACAAGGAACGTCAAATCACAGAAAAACATAACACACAAATGACTACACATAAACCAACGAGACCAATGGGCAAAAGTTGCCGACTTAGGACGGCCATCTGCCACGTCAGTAGCAGACGGTGTGGTTATCCTTGATTACGTGCGCACAACCCTCCCGCTATTCCGATTACCAAGAGGTCTCGAAGAACGTACAATTGTGGTGTAAAACAACTTCCTCCACACACAAACAAGACCGCAAAACACAGGGGCCCAAGCAACACAGATGAATATGTAAATGGACATAAAAAGAGGGCATGCGTAATACAATCTGTGCTCTGCCGGTGTTATAGAGTGAGCCTTCCCCCATAGCCAGACTTCCCCCCGGCGGTCCCACTCTAGAGTGAGCCTTCCCCCCGGCGGTCCTACTCTAGAGTGAGACTTCCCCCAGGGGAAGTCTCACTCTAGAGCGAGACCTCCCCCGGGGAAGTCTCGCTCTAGAGCAGGACCACCCCCCGGGGAAGTCTCACTCTACAACTAGTTATAGAGTGAGACTTCCCCCATAGTGAGACTTCCCCCCCCCTCCTCTCCATGCGATTGGAATTCAACCCGTCGTTGTGCTTGAGTTCTGTCAATGTTGCTTTGAATAGTTAGCTGTGCATACTAGGGGTGTGACGATAGTGGAAACACGTTATTGCGATATATTGCGATAGTTTTTCACTGTATTGCGATATATTGTGATATATTGCTTTCTTTATATTTTCAGTAAAATCCAGGCATACACCTTCTGGACTTCTAATTGCTATAACACTAGAATTGGATGAAAAATAAAGAGTTTAATTAGAAGAAGAAATTGCGATATATTTCGATACGCATTTCGTATCGCGATAGGATATAAATCATTTGTGTATTGCGATATATCGATATATTGTGACACCCCTAGCGCATGCCCAACTGTAACCAGTACAACCTTCATATATCTGACCATGAGGACAATGGAAACAAAAGCTTTTTACTCGTATTTTAGCAGTTATTCTCATGCGAATTATACATGGATTTATTTAGATATTCCTCGTTATAAGTACATTGTAGAAATATGTCTTCGTACGACAGATGTAATTATAAACTTGATCTACATGTGTTTTCATACAAGGTGTCGCTTCGCCTGAGGGACACGGTACGTTCGCTTGACATGTGCAATACGAACTTCGTAAACTCGAACGTCAAAAATTGGAATACCCTTAAAACACGAAGTGTAAACGTGGTGCCAATCGAAGTTTAATAAAATAAATTTAATTCGATAACTTGAACAACTTGTACCTTGCGATTCGAGTATTCGACGTTTGACTGTATTACATAACGATAGTGTACGGTCGCTTTTATACTGATGAAGAGACCGTATACTATCGTTGTTAGATATTGCACCTGTCAGGCGAAGCTACCATTTTAGTAGAGTGATGTAGGCATGCACTGCACACGGAAGGGGAGGGGACTTAGATTACAGGCGTGCGGCTGGAATGGGGTATACTTTTAAGGCTTTTTGATTTTTAATTGGTATCATTTTCACTTCAAATATATATCACGGCCTCACCCCCACAAATTTTACAAACCCACTATGGACCCTATAAATACGTCAGAAACAGACCTTATAACTAATAGTATATTGTGGATCGGCGTAGCCATGTTGTAGGAACGACAACGTATGCCATCACATCGACGTAGTATATTGTGGCTACGGCGTAGCTATGTTGTGGGAACGTCAACGTATGCCATGACCACGACGTAGTATGTTGTGGATTTGACGGAGCTTTGATATGGGAATGACAACGTATACCATGACCACGACGTAGTATATTGTGGCTACGATGTAGCTATGTTGTGTTAACGACAACGTATGCAATGACCACAAAGTAGTATATTGTGGCTACGGCGTAGCTATGTTGTGGGAACGACCAAGTATGCCATGACTACGACGTAGTATATTGTGGCAACGGCGTATCCATGTTGTGGGTACGACAACGTATGCCATGACCACGACGTAGTATATTGTGCCTATGGCGTAGCTATGTTGTGGGAACGACTAAGTATGTAATGGCCACGACGTTGTATATTGTGGCTTTAATTTGGGAACGACAACGTATGCCATGGCCACGACGTAGTACGTTGTGGCTTTGATCTGGGAACGACAACGTATGACATAACCACGACGTAGTATGTTGTGGCTTTGATGTGGGAACGACAACGTATGCTATGACCATGACGTAGTATGTTGTGGCTTTGACGTAGTTTTGATATGAGAATAACAAGGTATGACATGACCACGACGTAGTACAGGTATATTGTGGGAACGGCGTAGCCATGTTCTGGGAACGACCAAGTATGCCATGACCACGATGTAGTATGATGTGGCTTTGATGTGGGAACGACAACGTATGCCATGACCAAGACGTAGAATTTTGTTGTTTTGATGTAGGAACGACAACGTATGCCATGACCACGGCCATGACGTACGCTGTGGCTTTGATGTAGGAATGGCAACATATGCCATAACTACGACGTAGTATGTTATGACCACGACGTAGCTATGTTGTGAGAATGAAAAAGTACTATATTATGTCATTGCCAAGACGTAGTATATTGTGACCACTACGTAGCTATGTTGTGGGAACAACAATGCATGCCATGGCCACGACATAGTGTATTGGGGCTACGACGTAGCTGTGTTGGCGGAACGACAAAGTGTATTATGACCTTGACGTAGATATTTTGGCCTTGTTGTAGTTATGTACACCCGTAGTTGCCAAGGCGTTGTATGTCGAGGCCACGAAGGATAATGATTGTGGCTTGCTCATGTTTTTGAATGTTTGAAACATCAGACAGTGTGGGAATGTCACAGCTTGCATGATATATGGCATGCAAAGCTCAGTTGAAAGTTTCTACCCTGTTATCATTGTTTCAATAACAAATCAAATACCTTGCATATTCAAACAGAGAAAAATTTATTCAAGCTTTAACAGAAAGGGCAATTAACTCTGAACACGAACAACAACAACTTCTACAATATGTCCATAACAAATTTCATTTGTAATTCATTATTGGTAATGAACAGAACAAGATAACGCAATGAACACCTGAAAGTAAACTAAATCATTGCAATAATAATTAAACATTCTTAAAACCCCATCATATAATAAAATGGAATATAATAAAATGTATCGCTTGTGTGCTGTCGCTCTTGTTCAGAAGTTACAAATTTTGTGAAAGACAATTTAAAGCAGGTTATTTGATAACTTCTATTTAAATAACAAGATGTGTTTGTTAGTGGGTGTGAAACACTATGCTCTCTTATAATGTCCGAAAAAAGCTATTTTAGAATATATGTCGCGGTCAAGGTCAAACGGTTAATTACCTTGGTGTCATTTGAAAGGGTTTTATTATTGGGTTATATTCATGCCAAATATCAAGTATCTATCTCTCAAGGTTGAAAAGTTATGGCGAATGTTAACGTTTACAACAGACAGACAAACAGACGGACAAACAAACAAACAAACAGACAGCTTCGCACTTCCTAAAATTAAACGTGATTCATGTCCATTTTCTTGCAAATTAAAACGTTTACTTTAATCCATAAATAAAATCATTGGCGTGAGGGACCACACATGGACAGTACTGTTTAACAAGCAACGATGCCGATGCAGAAAATGACACCTTCTTTCCAAACAAGAGGCCCGATTGGGCCTATCATCGCTCACCTGAGAACCATCATTTTTTTTCTCTCTCCCTTTTTCCACTTTTTTCTCCACTTTCCCTCCTCCCGCCCCCTCTTCGGTTGCACTCCATAGTATTGATCATCGAAAATTGAGCGTTTTGAATGAAAGGCATGCAATAGTTGACGTTATATTAATAATTTTATATTGCTCATACAATATAAAGCTACATATCAATACAAAGTACTCTTATTACTGATTACTTCTATTATTCTTGATTTCATCTGAACAAATCCTGTCAGTCAGACATGCTGCTCAAAGTTATAGCAGTACATTAGAAGATGACATGGAAATGGGGCATGACCCCTCAAAGTGACTCAAATTTGACATCCTTCTCAAATGATTTTCTTAATCAACTGTATGTCTATTTGTTGTGTATTTCTTATTCTATAATATGTGCAATTTATTTGAATTTTCACCTGATGCAATTCGAGAAATATGACGTCAAAGTTTTCTTACCTAAATACAGCATTCATTTCTTTGCCCAAGGCTAGTCACATGACCTCTTACTTTCACATCCGGTCATACTATACATATGAGGTATACAATGGAAATGATGTGCTTTTCTCAAGACAACAAGCTAGTTCTTTCTTCCAAATATCAAAAATCATAGTTATTTCAATAATAAAGCTCACATAATGAAGCTGGACCCCATCTGCCCCCTATTTAAAAAATCATCCCTAGCCAAATTCCAAATGCGACACTGCGGATACTATGTAGTGTAACCTTCCCCCTTCCCCATCCCCACTTCTCCCTCCTCCCGTCCCCTCACTTCCCCCTCCCGCTCCTCATCTCCCACCTCCCTCTTACCCTGTCCGCCCCCTCTCTAGAGTGAGCGGCCCCCTCCCCGGTGTGCGGGGAGGCGCCTAGAGTGAGCGCCCCCCTTCCCGGTGTGCGGGGAGGCTCTCTCTAAAAAGGGACTGCTGGGGAAGTCTCACTCAAAATTGGGAAGGGGGGAAGGCTGGCTCTAGAGTGAGCCTTCCCCCAGGGGGGAAGGCTCACTCTAGAGTGGGACCGCCGGGGGGAAGTCTCACTCAAAATTAGGCAGGGGGAAGGCTGGCTCTAGAGTGAGCCTTCCCCCTAGGGGGAAGGCTCGCTCTAGAGTGGGACCGCCGGGGGGAAGTCTGGCTATGGGGGAAGGCTCACTCTATAACACCGGCCGTAGCGAGCTCATTTATGTTATCACCCGAGGAGTCCGACTGACATTCAGAGAGGACAGGATATAGGTTATATTTGGATATGCTACTGAATCGACCCTACAGGAAATTTGGAGCTCCGTACTCTCTGTAAAGTAAATGCAGAAATTTAGATTCTAAAAATAACACCAGAGGGCGCTAGTGAAATTAAGGGCTGCTTATGAAAAGCACTTTGGCTGGAAGCATCACTGATGAGAATTTCATATTCGAAACACGTGTCTGGTGCATGAAAATTGGTTTGAAATTTTCTTAAGGAATGTAGAGAGTTGGAACCTTTCCGTATTATGTTAACGAGAATAAATTATTTGTCATTGACATTGTCTGTCCGTCGGTCAGAAAAAAAATACGTATCCTGTCCATAACTTTTGAATGGTTAGTGATAGGGCTTTCATATATGTATATTCCTTGTGACAAGACCTTTCCATTGATACCATCCTTGTGACCTTGACTTTGGAGTTGACCTTACTTTTAAAAAGCTTTAAATTCGACATTAATTTTGAATGGAAAGTGATATGACTTTCATATTTCACATGTGTTATCATTGTGACAAGACCTTTCCATGGATATAACAAAATGACCTTGTGACCTCGACCTACTGTCCTGTTCTTTTAATCCATAGCACCCTGTTTTCCCGGTTTTCTCTAAAGTACGATACTGTCATCTTCCAAAAATATATCAATTTTATAGTACCCCTTTAGTCGTAACAGAAAATACCATTGTTTTGGCTGCACGTCAATTAAGTTAGAAATAGGACGGAAAATAAAAAGTCTACGGGGATTTTCTATAGTAAAATCGCTGAAAATGCGTGACGTCGGGAGCTTTGACGTCACTGTTTACTATTGTTGAGGGACCAAAGTAAATTCTCTCTTTTTCATTCTTTTCTCAGCTTTTTATGTATTTATTCATCTGAATAATTTTATGTCATATCTGAGTCATTTGTGTGTGTATGTGTGTGTGTGTTTCAAAGTGGCATATTTCGGCATTTTTTCTATATCAGATTTCTATGATTTTGAAGCTGTATTCTTTTACTAGGCAGAATTTAATATTAATAACTGATTGCTATAGTACGGAAGCCCGTAAGTGACAGGAATGAATTAAAATTTATCTGGCGGCCGCCACATAAGTTATCTGGCGGCCGCCACTTAATTATCTGGCGGCCGCCACATAATGATCTGGCGGCCGCCACTTAATTTATCTGGCGGTCGCCACTAAATTATGTGGCTGTCGCCATATAACTAAGTGGCGGTCGCCCGATATCTAAGTGGTGGCCGCCAGATAATTATGTGGCGGCCACCAGATAATTATGTGGCGGCCACCACTTAAATATCTGGCGGCCGCCACTTAATTATGTGGCGGCCGCCATTTAACTAAGTGGCGGCTGCCAGATAACTAAGTGGCGGCCGCCAGATAATTATGTGGCGGCCGCCAGATAAAGGAGCTGTTAAGATAAGGGCCGTATTTAGCCCTGAATCTCGTGACTTATTTCTTCCGCATGGCGAATCGTATACAGAAAAACATGAATTATTATTGAAATATAATGTATTTGCAGACCTTTTACATGTTTTACATTATGTTGAGGAACTCTTAAGGTTGTAAAGTTAAGGTCGAAAGAGGTAGGGGTGCTTTGATAGAAAATCCGATAATATCGACAAAAAAACGTATAAATTTTTGAATATTTTATCTAAAATGGATAAATATAAGCTAAAAGACATAAAATATGTCTACATTGTGTATCAGAAATAGATTTCGAACGTTCTACCTCCTTTAATCGGTAAATAATGAAATCCGGAACTTAAAATACGGTCTTATTCTTCATTCAGTGGCTACAATGTAAGCCTTTTAGCGCGAAATACACATTGAGGGAGAAATGAACATCACTCTTGCTTATTTCGTTCTTAATTCTTGTATCTTTCATTCAATCGTATTGAGTACACTATGTTTGATGGATTAAAGAGGAAAAATAGTCAAATGTGATATATTTAATGGTAAAAAAGATCGATTCTTAAAAAATGCACCCCCCTTTCCATTTTTAGTTTTTCGTCTCTGGGGTAGTGTTCCCCCCGGAGATACAGAACCCCACTTTGCCAAAAGATTTGTATCATGGACACACATCTCCAGTAAAAATGGCTTTCTGTATATCCGGGGGGAACAATGTTCAATAAAACTTTTCCGTTTACTATTGATTTCTATGAGAAAAAGACAAGTTTTGACCCCAAAATTAGCAATATTATGCAAAACAGATAAAAAATAACTTCATATTCTGATGGGATGCCGTATAGGTATACATTTTACCAAAAAAGGTTCTTGAAATTTCAATTTTCAAAATTCCACTTTTCAGGGCTGATTTTACGCCTTATCTTAACAGCTCCTTAAGTGGCGGCCACCAAATAAATTAAGTGGCGGCCGCCAGATATATTAAGTGGCGGCCGCCAGATAAATTATAATTCATACCTGTCACCTACGGACTTCCATATTTTTGTGAAAGTAGTTTGATAGAAATTGAATTCTTAAAATAAAAAAAAAAGGTTTTACTGAGAAAAACTGAAGGCGAGCGGATCAAATTTTGAAAATCATTCCTAGAAACGGTTGCCAGATTTTGGTTTTTCTACAGGGACAAATTCTCTCATTGACTATATAAGTTATTTAATATATATAAATAACTATTGCATAAAGGCTTCGCTTATGATTATTATATACCTGACAGGGTAAGATATGTGAGCTATGAGGCCCCTCTTGTTTGTAGTAATCCAACAAAACATGCGTACAATGTATTAAGTAATCAATAAAAACAAGTTTGACTAGAAACGAAATTATCATTATTTGATTCTTTGGTCTCCCCTGTTGTAAGTTATGCATGTGAGATATGGCAGAATTTATTTATTTTTTTTTTTCATTTTTGGGAAGGTGCCTGTGTCTGTCCCATTTGGGACAATTTGCGACATTTTGCTGAATTGGGAAATTTTTTATACAAATTCTCACCAAACTTTATCCCTAAAGTATAACACTGGTAGTCCATTGATTTGCTTGAACTGAACAAGAGAAGAATAAAAATCTTAAAGATGCACTTAGAAATATGACATTTTGTGCTGGCTTCCAGGTTTGGAGTATTATTTTTTCATGCGATTTTTTCATATTTCCTCTTTGGGAAGAGTAATTATTATTTATTTTTTTTTTTTTTGGAAAAATAGAGGAAATTTGGCATTGGGAATGGGCCGAAATTCAGCCCCAAAACAAGGAGAAAAGCCCACTATATAATTGGAATTTCACTCTGCTCAGGCTATAGAAAAGCTACATTTAGATTTCTGTAATGTAGGCGTCACACTGTCCCGATTATGATATCCGATGGACACACGAATATGAAATTTTCAATTTCGTGCGAAGTTACTCCCGAATATGGTTAAGATCCGCTCAGCAACCGATGTTTTTACGATGCTAAAAGATTATTACACGATGCTAAAAGATGACTACACGATTGTATCCGAACCGCTCCCGATGGCAACACGACGGGACAAATTCTATCGTAAAACATATCCGAAGGTCATACGAAGGCTTACGATGTATCAACGAAGGCTATTAGATTGCTTCACGACGTCGTATCTAGAATGCGATGCATCGGATTATAACCAGGAATGCATCACGTTTTGGATGTTTAAAAATTCTTGTTTAATCAGTACCACAGTATCAATGGTTTCCTTCTCCGCCTTTTATTATTTCTGTCTCAGAAAAATACAAAAAATACCCAAAAGTTAGCAACTCAAATATATGTTATCGAATATCTGAATCGCACTGTCTATGTAGCATGGTTAGCCAAGATATATGAATGTTGATTCTTATCATGCTCGACCATCTTTGAAAGTTTGATTTTACAAGGCATATCATTACAGTTTGTGACTACCAGACGGACAAATAGACAACGGGTTCAGCTATCAGTTATCTTTGCGTAGCAGTTGACATGTATTATTGTCAACCAAAAATCGTCTTGAAATATCACGAATTTCATTTATAAACATCATTGGTGGAAACAAGTGGAAGACGTGATGATTCAATGTAAGAAAGATGAAAATGGATATATGTCACAACAAGATACTAGTATTACCAGGAATTATATAAAATACACATGTACATGCTCTCTTAGATGCATTAAAAGAAGCAATGCTTCTGCCCTCTTTTTCCTTATAGTAACATTATAATGGCACGCCATTTTGCTTTATTGATTAATTGTGAACTTGCAAATTTGAAGAAGACAGAAAAGTTTTTATTTTGATGAATTTAGATTACATGTAACTTTACTTTAAAATGGCTTTGAATATTATGTCTTTGAAATGTTCTTTTTAATATTTGTGTCTGTCATCTTTTGTATCGGGATCCCATCTTAACGTCATCGTACTAAAGTACGATGACATTACGATGTCATTTCGATGGAATTACGAGGTTGTCACGAAGTCGTATAGCCTTCCTAACTCCATCGGGAGGTTCTTGACACCTTCGTAATGCCTTCGTATGGCAAAATTTAACCGATGGTCCCGATGGTAATTCGAAGGAGAAACGAAGATGTTACGAATACGCAAGATGCCTTCTCGATGGTCTTACGAAGGACAAGATGATTACACGAACCTGTTTCGAAGATGGTCCTTCGGGAGTGCCATCGGGAATTTTTTGGCATGCCAAAGATTTTGACAGCACTCCCGAAGTTGTTCCCGAAGTTTGACAAATCAAGCCGGCGGTCATACGATGGTTCAAGATGGCCTTACGAATAGCCCGATGATATTACGATCACACCCGAATTTGAACAAATCCTTTATCGTGTGGCCATCGGCTGCTTAAATCGGGACAGTGTGACGCCAGCATTAGAAGATTCATAGAGTTAAAAAGTCGACATCTATTATGATGCTTTACATGGAATTAGGTAGGAAGCCTTCATTGATTACGAGAAAATTGAAAATAATCAAATACTGGTTGAAAACATTAGAATACAATGTAGCAAGGAAAATTGTATACCTTCTTTCTATGAAGATTTGTTTGACAGATGTGATAGTCGTTGAAACAAAGTATACTTGATTTTTTTACGTGCACTTATTTTCAATAACAGATTCAATTTGACACTTTTGTTTTCTACATGTACATGTTGTTAATATTCAATGTACAAGTTATATTTCATTATGAGTGACTCAGATTTTATCATTTTATAGACGGTGAAATTGGATGTTCATTAGGTTGATTCTACATATGCCATTTTCATGGACTATCGGGTGATTATGAAAAAAAAAAAACGTGGAAAAGGGAGGCGGATAACTTCCGACCCCCCCCCCCCTCCCCACTACCACTTCCACACACATCATCTACCCTTGCTTACTTAACTGGGAACCCTGTATGGAAGTGCAAGCCCGATCTGGCGAGGGGGGGGGGGGTCAGTGGGTCCAGGGCAGAGCTCTGGTGGGGGGTTTTCTCAATATCTGTAATGTCAAAAGCCAAAAATTTTCAATAAAATCGGACCACTGGGACTCGTTCTTGAGCTAGTATTTCACATTGATAACATGAATTTCACAGTGTTAATAAAATTCATTGACGAGTTGCAATTCACTATCTGATTCCCTGGAATTTTATATAATAATATCATATTTCAAACGCGGATCTAGAAGGCAGTATACCCTCTCCCCAGAAGCAAAATAAATGGTGATTTGCCCTGTTCTTAGGGAGCAACCATTTGATTTTTATGGGGGGGAGGGGGGCAGGAAGACTTTGCAAAAAAAAATTTCCGGATTGAAATTTTAGGGAACAAAAATTTCCGGCCCAAAGGGCCGGCGAAAAAAATTTTCCGGATCATGAAATTGCCCCTCCCCCCTCTCTTCCAACCTTTCCACTGCCAAATAAACACTTTTTTTGTGTATCATAAACAAAGTATAAAGAAATGGAACAAACTTTACGCAATTTGGAGTTAATAAATAAAATTCAAAAGTCATTAGCACCATATAGCCTGTCTCCGTTGAGTATCATTTTAGTAAACAGATTATAGGCACCATATGCCATTCAAGAAATTAAAATGAAGTGATCTGCTGGCAAGAGATGAACTCATTGTGTGTTTGATGTTTAATATGGCTGAAAAATCACGCTGAATTATTTAAACTTTAGAGTAATTTTCAACATTGGAAAATTATAAAAAAAAAAAATAATAATAATAATAATCCGGTCCGAAGGGCCGGCGAAAAAATTTTTCCGGCTCTTAAAATGGCCGAAAAAAATTTTCCGGCCGGCAAAAGTCTTCCTGCCCCCCCCCCCCCACCCCCATTAAAATAAAATGGTTTCTCCCTTACGTTTATTTTTTTCATAGATTGACCCCCAGACAGCTTACACCCCCATCTCCCCTAGAAAATTCCTACCCTCTTTCTTTCATAGCTGGACACTCCACATCCCCCCATCCACTCTCTTCTGTTATCATTCTGTCATCCGACTTTTTAATTATTCATGGACTGGTAAGCATTATTTATATTTGGAACTCGGACATCTTTCTTCGTCATTTGATTCCATCACAACCAAAAAAAAAAAAAAAGAAAAAAAAAAAATCTAAAGAACACTCTTAAGAGATAAGCAAAATACAAAGATAGGACTGAAAACACACCTTCCAAATTAAATTTGTGTCACTCTCTGTTAACCACCCACCCCACCCCAATGTCCCATCGCCGTTTAGATTGATCTTTCCAAAAAAGAAAAAAACAAAAACAAAAACAAACAAACAAACAAAACCAAATACAAAAAAACCCAACTACCCATTGCCTTCGAAATTCTATAATTTTTATCTAATGGGCAAAGACGGATAACTCTTATGTATATAGTTTGAAGTCCGCGTACTAGTTCGAAGTACTAGTTTTAGGGTCCAGAAGTCCGAGTCGGTAATGAAATTGTACACAAGATCGGTTTCTATTCTGTAAACTACGGTGCAGATGAAGACGTTATGCATAGGTATGAATATTCAGAGAGATTCATTTTTATATATTGTAAAACAGACATGATGTTGAAGAATAAAGACTACGAGTCCGCCGAAGTCGGACATTTTGAAGTCGGAGTCCGCGTCGGAGTACCAAAAATAGGTACTGCCCAGTTCAATCCAAAAATCTGACAGGGTGTTTATAAGATCCGAAAAAGAACGGGCCGAGCGTTCAGCACAAAAAATCCGGACACGAGAAACGAAAGTTAAATATGTGATGATGAGACTATCTGATTTTTTTTTTCAAATCCTTATAAAATCAAACACAAAATAATTCTTTTTCAAATACCAATATACCAAAAATATCGAGCCAGACCAAGGAGCCATTTAGAGTCAATAGAGATAATAAATAATTTTTCATTACCTCATGTCTTTTTAACATTCCACAGAGAAGCAAAAGGATATCCCAAGGTCTAAGGGGAGAGTAAGCATCTCTTGTTCACCGACAACACCCTGTCATATTTGTCGTGCATAAAAATCCAAAGTCAGTGAATATATCAGTTTTGGAGGGGGACCGGGGGGGGGGGGGGGGGGGTAACCTAAAACAGCTTCCAATACTGAGGACAATGAGGTGTCGTACTTTTATATCTTTTCATGAGGGGGCAACTAGGATGAAAAAAAAATGGGGCAGGAAGGGTTGGGAGGAGGAAGAGAGGGTAGGGATGGAGGGACGGGGAGGGGATGGAGGGTTGGGAGGAGGTAGAGGGGTGGGGGAGAGGGAGCGTGAAAGGGAGGAGGAGGAAGGATGGAGGGGAGGGAAGGTAAGGGGGCAGGAGGGGAGGAAGGTGTGGGAGGGGGAGGGGTACCCCTGTCCGCCCCTCCTTTCATTGTACATATATCGTCCAAAAGAAAGTAGCAGTGACAAAGCAAGTCGCTCATAAGTGAACCCTTGGTCAAGTAAGTATACTACTCAATACAAATATTGAAAAGTTAGTGGTAGGATTCCCCTGTGTTATTCCATTCCGTAATGGTCCCATTTTTGAGACTGTCGAAGAACGACATTTTACACATATATGAGTAATGGTTTGCTGCTTTATCGGATGGGGCAACAACATAATGCCCCTGAGACATGAAAAAAAGGAGGGGATCTCCAACAAGACTCGGTAGCAGCACCCACTGAAAAAAAAGATCTATTTATCCCAAGCGAAAACACAATGTAGACATACACAACAAGAAACACAAAAGGGAGTACAAAGAACACCAAATACGACATTTAAACATAAATGACTACACATAAACCAAAGAGACCAATGAACAATCCGTGCCGACTTCAGACGGCTATCTGCCACGCTAATGTCAACACAAACATGACAGCAAATGTTGCCATTATCCGGATAACTTTCGTAAAACCTTTCAACTTTCCAGGTTACCAAGAGTTCTTGAATCTAATTAAAGCACAATCATAATAACCTTCTCACTGTAAGATGACCACACAAACATGACAACAAAACACAGAAACCCACGTAACACATGGATATAAAAAAGGGCATACAAAAAGCAGTACGTGATCTGCTGGCTGGAGCGTACTCATACATGTAATCACTCTAGGAGTTCGATCGACATTTAGAGAGGACAGGTGGTCGAGACCCTGTCTTCTCTAAAGAGGCGTGGACAAGGCCCTTTAACGAGTCCAGCCTCGCAGTCAGTCAGCATACAATTCCTTAGAATGCGCTGGTACCAGTGGCGGATCCAGCGCCCCCTTTGCCGGGGGGTCAAGGGGCGAATTTTGCTTATTTTTATTGAAAATGGGCCAAAATATAGGGTTTGGGGGGAAATTCTGGGTCAGTGCCGGGGGGGCGGACGCCCCCTCCGCACCCCCCTGAATCCGCCACTGGGTACACGGCTGTAGATTGATCAAGTACCATGTCGAGTGTCCGTCTGGTGACAACAGGATCGATCATATCTATGATATAAAGGGCATTTGATGATTCTGTCGCGTTCTGCCCACCCTTGACCATTCTTTCGTTTACAAGTACTCAGTATTATGTCACCATAAAAGACAGGTTTTGATATTCCCAAAGTAATATTATATACATGACAGAAAGGAGGGGATCTCCAACAACACTAGGTTGCAGCACCCACAGCAAAATCCCAAAACACCCATGCAAAAAACACATAACAGACACCCACAGAAAGAGACGCAAAAGGGACAAGGAACACCAACTCACAGCATAGAAACATGAAACATAAAAGACTACACATAAACCAACGAGACCAATGGGCAACCGGTGCTGACTTAGGACGGCCATCTGCCACGTAAATAGGATGTTGCATCTTTAGGCTATTTTGTTAAATTTCCAGGAAGTCTTCACTAATTTGTGGAAACGGAAACCTTGACCTAAAAACTTCTTGGACGTTTGTCATAGAGTGAGGTGTTCATGTGACCATCAGTGTCGTAGGACAACATTATGTCCAAATAGGGTGCTGAATTTTTTGTCTCTGTAGTTTCTTTGACTTCAAGCTCCGAAGGACAGATACTGCTCAGGTAATCCGCGAATTTTGGATTATTGATGGACAACACATCGTCTATGTATCTGTAATGAAGTTGAAGTCAGAAGCTAAGTATCTTTTTTCTTCAGAGACCAAAGATTGAATGAATTCAGCTTCGTACGAGTTAAGGAAAATGTCGACAAGGAGTGGGGCACAATTTGTCCCCATTGGAATTCCGACAATTTGTTGGAAGACCTTTCCTCCAAACACCACAAAAATTTTGTCTATCAAAAAGTTTAACATTTGAATAATATCTGTTTCAGTGTACTTATTTTCAGAATCGGACTTTTCTTTTACGAAGTAGGTTTTGTCATAGCTCACAACAATAAATTTGTATTTGCGATTACCGTTCTTACTTGTAAACGCATTACTTATAATTTTTGCGAGTCTTTCTTTCAATTTAGAATGTGGAATTGTAGTGTAATGTGTCGAAAAATCAAAGGCTTTGATCGAATGGACTTAACTAAAATGAACGGATTTCAGATGTTCTTAAAGTTCCTTCGAATTCTTTAAAATCCACATCTGGTTGATACCACTGCGAGAATATATTTTCGAACAATATTTTTGAAGCTCAGATTTGATTTCAGATAAAACTTTGGTGAGTAAGATCGATACAGATTTGGTAGAACATTTTGAGGAACCAGCGATGAAACGTTGTTTGTACGGATTCTTATGTATTTTAGGTATGCAGTATAAGTATGGTAAATCTAAATTGTTAGTGTGGAAGCCAAAGGAAGCAAGAACTGATTTGTGGTTATCTACAAGTATTAGCTTTTACAAAAAGCTTGCCGGTGTTATAGAGTGAGCCTTCCCCCATAGCCAGACTTCCCCCCGGCGGTCCCTCTCTAGAGTGAGCCTTCCCCCCGGCGGTCCTACTCTAGAGTGAGACTTCCCCCAGGGGAAGTCTCACTCTAGAGCGAGACCTCCCCCGGGGAAGTCTCGCTCTAGAGCAGGACCACCCCCTGGGGAAGTCTCACTCTACAACTAGTTATAGAGTGAGACTTCCCCCATAGTGAGACTTCCCCCCCCCCCTCCTCTCCATGCGATTGGAATTCAACCCGTCGTTGTGCTTGAGTTCTGTCAATGTTGCTTTGAATAGTTAGCTGTGCATACTAGGGGTGTAACGATAGTGGAAACACGTTATTGCGATATATTGCGATAGTTTTTCACTGTATTGCGATATATTGTGATATATTGCTTTCTTTATATTTTCAGTAAAATCCAGGCATATATACACCTTCTGGACTTCTAATTGCTATAACACTAGAATTGGATTAAAAATAAAGAGTTTAATTAGAAGAAATTGCGATATATTGCGATACGCATTTCGTATCGCGATAAGATATGAATCATTTGTGTATTGCGATATATCGATATATTGTGACACCCCTAGCGCATGCCCAACTGTAACCAGTACAACCTTCATATATCTGACCATGAGGACAATGGAAACAAAAGCTTTTTACTCGTATTTTAGTAGTTATTCTCATGCGAATTATACATGGAGTTATTTAGATATTCCTCGTTATAAGTACATTGTAGAAATATGTCTTCGTACGACAGATGTAATTATAAACTTGATCTACATGTGTTTGCATACAAGGTGTCGCTTCGCCTGAGGGACACGGTACCACACCGGGTAAACGGATTTTACGAACCGGGCAGGATTTTACGAATCGGGCAAGGATTTTACGAATCGGGCAGATAAAGTAGCTGATATGCGAAGTTGAAACTTTTGAGGAGATAGTATTAAAGAGCAAAAGTAAGCAATTGAGGCAATGCCTACCAAGATTAATGATCTATCCATATTTCTATTATCAGTTGTCAAAGTATCTATGGCTTGATATTATCGCACATCTTCCATTTTTAACCAGAATTTCTTTTTTTTTTTTTTTCGCTAATCTTTTATCACAAAAAATGCGATTTTCTTTTGAATCAAAATGATGCCTCGTGATTTCTACGGTTCATAATCTAGAAAAAATATTTATAGATAAATTTCGAACTGATGGATTGTTCTGTTTATCAGGATCATGCAGATAATTGATTAGCAAGTGTGATGGGGTACAATGAAAAGGATTTTACGAACCCGGGCATTGGATTTTACGAACACGGGCACTTGTCAAACATTGGATTTTACGAACACAATCTGTATAACTCAATTAATTCGATACATAATGGTTCCTATGCGTTTTAATTTATAAATTAAAACTTAAATAAATAACTTTATTTACTCTCTTTGAATCTTAGACAAACTATATAATGTATATTATGTATGTTATGTTTCATACCTATATAGAAATATACAATTTGGTACAGAACGCTGACATTCCATCGCGGACGAATTTCAGTACCCAGTAAAAGTATTATTTGAATGTAAAGCCTATTTTGAAATATCACTCCGTAAGTTGCATGTATAATAGCTTAGTAGCCACTTTTATGCATCAAGGAAACACTAAAATACGTTCGTATTTTTAATAGTAACTGTCAAATTTATATTCGGGGAGGAGTTGCTCCTTGTTAGAACATTTTATCTTTATCCTTTTCACTGAAGAGTTGAATTTTGTATACTGTAAATTTATATAGTATTATATCTTACGCATCATTGTTCAGTTCTAAATATTATATACATGTATATGCACAACGAATGTAACTGCATTTCGTATGTTAACACTCGTGACGTCACAATGCATAAGATCTAAAGGAACATGCGCATTACATGTACGATAAATGTACTTGCTGTGTGTTGCATACCCGTAACAAAACACAAATTAAGACACTTATTCTTTATATGAAATACTTTGTGAAAATACTAACTTTAAGCTCACATGAGCGACCGTCCGTCGTAAACGTTCAACATTATCATCATCATCATCACAGACATCAGGGTATATTTTCAATTCTAACATGACTTGAGATTTTTCTCCCTACTACATGTACTATAGAACTCGCCTGGTGTAAAATATCCATTTTCATAAGGCTCTGGAGCAATTCGTAAAAAAGAGAAATCTTATAAATTTTCCCTTCGTAGAGTCACGTGTTGACAGATTTAATATCTAAGTCATCAATCTTTTAAAGCAGAAGTGTCTAGCTAGACCGAAACCCTCTTGGTCGTTTTGTTGAAGGATCTTGAAGAGGATTAATTCAAAATTCGAGAATATTTCGACAGTAACTGATGATAATAAGAACTTAAGTTATGCTGTCAGGTTGGATCTCAATTGGAAATTAAATTTTTATTTTGAACATTGAACACCCCCGCCCCTCCCCCACACACGAGATTCAGAATGTCATTTTTACCAAGTGTGTATCAATAATATAACTTTCGTACAAGTCATTCAAAATCAGTTAAGTTGCGCCAATACGCAAAAACTGTGTCACAATACATTTTGAAAGAAATATTGAATCATGGAAAGATTTTTTTTTTTGCTTTTACATTTTACGTGCATTAGTTGCTATTCCTCCATATGCCTCATGATTACCTTTGAACTCGATATGTGTGGATTTTTCTATCATATAAGGGTTGTATTTGACAAAAATACACGTCACAAACTGAGTTATATGATAAAATGGGTAATCTGAGACGCGAAAATGTATTAAATTCAAAATATTTCGCACATATTTTAATAAAAGTAATATCAGTATTTTAAAAAATCGAGATCATTTCATACACTTTGTAGTATTTTACTCTGAATTATACTAAACTCGATTGTCCCAAGCTTTACGGTGAATTACGTTACAAAATCTTTAAAGATCTAGGATGAGTTATAATTAGAATTATATAATATCATAATAATACTTTTCTAACTTATAATAGACCAAACTTTAATAGATTGAACTATTTCTTCCAGAGGGAAGGGATGGTAACAAATAAAAACACAAACACTCAAATATAAAAATGTGTATTTGAGTGTTTGTGTTTTATTTGCAAACTTAAATAGTGTTTCATTGAATGTTTTACATTCGTTTCATTTTCAGAAAAAATCCTTTTATTTCTTATTTTCTGAAAGATTCACTGATTTTGTGAATTACGTTACGCTGCTTTTACTGTGATAAGAATCGCAGAGTGCATTTACTATCAGGTGCTTATGCCTTTATAGATTAAAGCTCCCTTACGTTCGGAGAGACAGTTAATAAACACAGATAAAAACATGACCGTGAATTATGTAACGGTGAATATTGATAGCCAAGAACATTATACATTTACGGGGGATTTTTAAATCTTGGAGTGTTAACTTGATTCTGTGATTAATAGAGAGTAAATAATGTTGTTAATGCAAAAAAAAAAAACAAACACATTTTTGGGTATTAGATGTTGAATTGTATTTACTAAAGTCAATTTCAGCGTCTGTATACAATTAAACGTTCTATATTCAAGAAGATATTATCATTTACCTTTGATAGATTATTCACCAAAGAAATTTACGATCTGCTAAAACCATGAACATGATGAAGGTATTGGATATTTTTTTTCTTCTATATTTCAATTCCAATTAAGAAAACGCACATAACAAGAATAGTAACACTACTCTAATATGAAAAAAGTTAGTCATTTTCCATCTAAAACTGAAAGTTAGGATGAAATCAAAATCTTGGTTACGATGAAACAGTTCTTATTTTTTATAGAATATGAAATTAGACAACATTATACTAAGATAAGATAAGATAAGATAAGATAAGATAAGATAAGATAAGATAAGATAAGAGAGAGAGAGAGAGAGAGAGAGAGAGAGAGAGAGAGAGAGTCTTACCTTTACGTCTTTTATCTTGCCGTTTGTAAATGCTTATGTGAAGCTTACAATACGAACTGTTCGAATAGCATTTGAAGTGTCGGATCTATCTTTTCAGTAAGCAGTGGCGGATCCAGAGTGGCAAGTGGGGGGGGGGGGGGGTTGTATCGACCCAAAGGGTCGAATCGAGGCACGAAGTGCCGAGCAGGGGAGGGTACGGGAGGGGGTTGCCCCCTCCTGTAGGTGGGGGTCCGGGGGGCCTCCCCCGGAAAATTTTTGAAAAAATGGAATAAAATGGTGCATTCTGGAGCACATTTTTTTCTCCTTACCTTCTCGAATATTCAGGCCATTTTTTCCACTCATTTTATATGGTTAATAAAGATTTCTAAATAAAATAATTTCTCCTTTACTGCTGGCAGGGACGTAGCCAGGGTGTTTTCGATGTGGACGTCTATAAAGAAGGGTTGGACCAAGAACTTCAGCTGTCCGGGGGCACAGACACTTTTTGGGGGATGACTTGCGAGGCCCGAAGGGTCAAGTGAGGACAGTATGGAAAAATGTTACCCATCCCCTTGAAGGGGGTCCCCCGTGAAAATTTTGAAAAAAAATGAAGCACATTGCTGACCTCTGGAGCGTATTTTAGCTGAATTTAGATGGGATAACGCATATGATTCGATGTCAACAGACGATGAACCGTATCTAAGATGAAGAAAACTTGAGATGTGAACATGACATTCCCTAAATACTTATATATGTACGTCCACATAAAGTCTTTCCAATCGACCGCTCGCACTTTCTTAGCGATCGTTGTATCATGCGCGGATACAGCATTTTTGGTCAGAGGGGTCCAAAATTTAAGGAAGTCTACCTATCATGTAGGTACATATATATCGGTGTACATGATTGGGAGGGAGCAATTTTGTTAGCTTTCCTTTCACGTTTATTTTGATGAAGAATTGGCGAGCATAGCGAGCCAATTTTTTTTTTAGATATGAAATATTAATTTGTCTTGATTCGATCGAGATGATTATTTATAACATTGAATATTTCACTCCTTATATCGGCGAGCGGAGCGAATTTCATGAGAATAAATAGATAAGAGATGTGTCATCATCTTAAAATGACAAACCTTGAAAAAGATGAAGGAGGTTACATCCTATGAAGTAAGGGACTGCAGGAAAAAATAGTTTTGTATTTGTAAATGGCGAGCGAAGCGAGCCGAAATTTTAGGTTTCAAAGCCCTTTCATGCATTTTAGACCCATTTCAATTAGAAATGGGCCAAAGCTGGACCCCACCTCCGAAAATCTCAGGGGGAGGGGGGTTTCCAGACCCCCGGTCCCCTCTCTGGATCCGCGCATGGTTGTATTAAGTTCTAATGAAACACGAGAAAATTACGAAAAATGCATTCAAATCGGTGGCTTCTGGAGTGTCTTTGATCTATTTCTGAACAGTAGTTTGCTTTAAATACTATTTCAAAAGACCCTCCTCTCCAATTTGGCTACTGGGGAGGCGCTCTCCTTTTTTTTCGCGAGACGATGTGGACGTTTTTGCGTACAAATGTACGCCTGGCTTCGCCCCTGGCTTGTTGATTTGCCCTTGCTGTAACATGTACTTAGAATATTGGTACGATATCGTGTAAAAATGTTGAGTATCATTGGGTTTTGAATTTGAAAAATTGAATGCTTAATGATAGGCCCCCGGAGCATATTCGAGCTATATATAATGTTAAATATTTGCCCATTTTTCCGGTTATTTCAAAGTATGTTTTTAACAAAATTTGTAGATGACAAAAATACTCAAACCGGGTATTTGAGGACAGAAACGTGTAGGTTTCGATCCCCGTACCATTTACATTGATTGTTTGACACACGTACATGTTTTGCAAATTATTTGAACATGTTCATATTATAGTATTTGTTAATGTTAAATTTTGTAAAATAAACAGAAAACCCCCTCTGCGACGTACATTACAAAATCTTCGCGATTGTCTGTACGAATCCATAAATACGCCAATTGATACGGTATCGAATCGATATGCGATAGAATGTATCAGAAAATTTTTGTAAATTTTGTATCAACATAGTGAATTCTGGTGGACATTAAGCAATTTTTTTATTACTCAGTTTGCAGGGTTTTTTCCGAGTGCTAATGTTACCAAAAATGTTTCCCGAACCCCCCCACCCCCCTAAATCCGCCCTTGGTAAGGGGTGGGGGTCGTGTATTGGCAAGGGATCCGGTGCTTGTTTACAGCAATCCTTACTAAAAATTTAAGAAATGTTCGTAACTCTTGAGCGCCTAGTTACTAACTTCTTATAAACTAAATCGCGATGTTTAGTTTCTTTTGTATGTAATATTTAGAAATGCTATTAGAAAGGAGTGGAAAAGATTTTAAGCTCTTACTTAATAATGAATGTTACGAAAATTTCTAAAATCGTTCGTAAGTATTTTTGTAAAACAGGCTCCAGGGGGTGACTTAAGTCCCAAGCGAGTCAAAAGTGAAGCTATGGTATGATGACAAGTTGTAAGAGGGGGAGGGGGGGTAACTGCATTTCAGCCTTTTTAGGACCTATGCAATTCAAGGCTCTCCGAGTTGGGTTTTTAATTGATTAAAAATGGAAATTGATGCCTTTAACAATTATATAGTTAATCATTTATTGATATTTACTCTTGATGTAGATGGAAAATTATAATATTACCAGTGATTTGAAAATATTTGGGGGCGGGAGGGTGGAAGGGGCGAAAGCCCCTTGCGCCAACCTCTCCACTGACATGGCCTTCACAAGAACTATTCCCGGTATTTCGTACATATTCATAAAAAACATCTATTTGATATTCTCACGGATTATAAGTCCTTGATATTCTCGAAAATAAAAATTGGAAAAGGCGTTGTCGGGAAAAGAAAATATGTTCCGAAAAAAGGCAATAAACAGAAAGCCATCGGCGGGATAAATTCGTTATCCAATGTAGACTCGTCAAGTTTCATCATCGACCATCTTGAAATATATACATGCATTTCTGTATAGCTTGCATTTTTTATTATCTGTTTCTGGTGGTTTGAAGACCATTCTATTTCATCAATGTAACAGATATAATTCACGACAAACTATAATACTGCCTTTTTAAAAAAGTTTTTATCTATTATTTTTATTATTATTATTATTTTTTTTTTTTGTATTTTTGTAATATATATAGTTAAACAATACATAGACAATACATCAGACATCAACACGCATACACCATTCACACGTCTTGCATACTTTTATATTAATCTAATAGTATGGAGAGTTTTCCACATTTCTCTGAAAACATTTCATTTTTCATATTTTTCTTAAAGATATACTTTTCAATTTTAAGATAAGATATTATATCATAATGATTTTTTTTGCACCTTCTAGAGAGGGATGGCATTTTAGATTAGAGTTTTTTTGTCTAACATGTACTTTTTTAACTAGAATAATTATGATGTTGATATTGCTATTATTATCATTTAATATCCCAAACATTAATATGCTTTTTACATCTAAGTTTTTATCTATGTTGCAGATATCATGTAGCCAAATGTTAAGATCGAGCCATAGTTGTTGTGAATAAGAGCAAAAACAAAATATATGTGCGATGGTTTCAAGAAATGTGTTAAAAAAGGAGCACATGTATGATAGTATCGCTTATTCCGATCTTAAATAAAAGAGTATTCGTTCCTAATATGCGATGTGATATTATATTTATATTATATAAAGTATTAAAGTAAATTATATTGTCATTTTTTTCAAAAGATTATCATGATCATCAGACTCTCAAACCCAAATTTTCGCTTTGCTGTTTTGAAAGATTTCCTGTTGATCTCTTCTTTTCCTATGCATTAAGTTATACGTGTAAGTCATGTGTAGAATGCTATTTTCCCTTTCACTACAGTAAAAATGGGAAATTATGTGTTTTGTAAAGCGTGTTCGTAAAATCCAGTGCCCGCGTTCGCAAAATCCATTTTCCTTACTTGCCCGCATTCGTAAAATCCATTTTCGAATACCCCTGTCCTGTAGAATGCCGTTTTAACTCGTGAATACTAAGTTGCCCATGATATATTTTTACGATTCAGATTGACAGATGTCCAGTCTTGAAATTTCATGTATAATATGAATTGCAAAAGAACCCTGCTCGGAAATATTTCATGTTTATGTGAAAATGTAGAAGGAGAAATATTTCATCTCGTCATTACGCTAAAATTTCAAAATGTAAAAAGAAACGCAAAAGACACATTATAAAGAAATATGTGTACTCGAAGAATCTAGTCTTCGCATTGATACAAGCTGTGTAAGAAAAGAGATATACTAGTACTTTTGACGGCACCCCTTATACGTCAAAAACGAATCTTCCCGATTCGTAAAATCCTGCCCGGTTCGTAAAATCCTGCCCGGTTCGTAAAATCCGTTTACCCGGTGTGGTACGTTCGCTTGACATGTGCAATACGAACTTCGTAAACTCGAACGTCAAAAATTGGAATACCCTTAAAACACGAAGTGTAAACGTGGTGCCAATCGAAGTTTAATAACATAAATTTAATTCGATAACTTGAACGACTCGTCCCTTGCGATTCGAGTATTCGACGTTTTACTGTATTACATAACGATAGTGTACGGTCGCTTTTATAATGATGAAGAGACTGTATACTATCGTTGTTAGATATTGCACCTGTCAGGCGAAGCTACCGTGGAGGGGACTTAGATTACAGGCGTGCGGCTGGAATGGGGTATACTTTTAAGGCTTTTTGATTTTTAATTGGTATCATTTTCACTTCAAATATATATCACGGCCTCACCCCCACAAATTTTACAAACCGACTATGGACCCTATAAATACGTCAGAAACAGACCTTATAACTAATAGTATATTGTGGATCGGCGTAGCCATGTTGTAGGAACGACAACGTATGCCATCACATCGACGTAGTATATTGTGGCTACGGCGTAGCTATGTTGTGGGAACGTCAACGTATGCCATGACCACGACGTAGTATGTTGTGGATTTGACGGAGCTTTGATATGGGAATGACAACGTATACCATGACCACGACGTAGTATATTGTGGCTACGATGTAGCTATGTTGTGATAACGACAACGTATGCAATGACCACAAAGTAGTATATTGTGGCTACGGTGTAGCTATGTTGTGGGAACGACCAAGTATGCCTTGACTACGACGTAGTATATTGTGGCAACGGCGTATCCATGTTGTGGGAACGACAACGTATGCCATCACCATGACGTAGTATATTGTGCCTATGGCGTAGCTATGTTGTAGAACGACTAAGTATGTCATGGCCACGACGTTGTATATTGTGGCTTTAATTTGGGAACGACAACGTATGCCATGGCCACGACGTAGTACGTTGTGGCTTTGATGTGGGAACGACAACGTATGCTATGACCATGACGTAGTATGTTGTGGCTTTGACGTAGTTTTGATATGAGAATAACAAGGTATGACATGACCACCACGTAGTACAGGTATATTGTGGGAACGGCGTAGCCATGTTCTGGGAACGACCAAGTATGCCATGACCACGATGTAGTATGCTGTGGCTTTGATGTGGGAACGACAACGTATGCCATGACCAAGACGTAGAATGTTGTTGTTTTGATGTAGGAACGACAACGTATGCCATGACCACGACGATGTATGTTGTGGCTTTGACGTAGCTTTGATATGGGAATGACAACATATGCCATGGCCATGACGTACGCTGTGGCTTTGATGTGGGAACGACAACGTATGCCATGACCACGACGTAGTATGTTGTCGTTTTGATGTGGAAACGACAACGTATGCCGAGACCACGACGTAGTATGTTGTGGCTTTGACGTAGCTTTGATATGGGAATGGCAACATATGCCATGGCCATGACGTACGCTGTGGCTTTGATGTGGGAATGGCAACATATGCCATAACTACGACGTAGTATGTTATGACCACGACGTAGCTATGTTGTGAGAATGAAAAAGTACTATATTATGTCATTGCCAAGACGTAGTATATTGTGACCACGACGTAGCTATGTTGTGGGAACAACAATGCATGCCATGGCCACGACATAGTGTATTGGGGCTACGACGTAGCTGTGTTGGCGGAACGACAAAGTGTATTATGACCTTGACGTAGAAATTTTGGCCTTGTTGTATTTATGTACACCCGTAGTTGCCAAGGCGTTGTATGTCGAGGCCACGAAGGATAATGATTGTGGCTTGCTCATGTTTTTGAATGTTTGAAACATCAGACAGTGTGGGAATGTCACAGCTTGCATGATATATGGCATGCAAAGCTCAGTTGAAAGTTTCTACCCTATTATCATCGTTTCAATAACAAATCAGATGCCTTGCATATTCAAACAGAGAAAAAATTATTCAAGCTTTAACAGAAAGGGCAATTAACTCTGAACACGAACAACAACAACTTCTACAATATGTCCATAACAAATTTCATTTGTAATTCATTATTGGTAATGAACAGAACAAGATAACGCAATGAACATCTGAAAGTTAACTAAATCATTGCAATAATAATTAAACATTCTGACAACCCCATCATATAATAAAATGGAATATAATAAAATGTATCGCTTGTGTGCTGTCGCTCTTGTTCAGAAGTTACAAATTTTGTGAAAGACAATTTAAAGCAGGTTATTTGATAACTTCTATTTAAATAACAAGATGTGTTTGTTAGTGGGTGTGAAACACTGTGCTCTCTTATAATGTCCGAAAAAAGCTATTTTAGAATATATGTCGCGGTCAAGGTCAAACGGTTAATTACCTTGGTGGCATTTGAAAGGGTTTTATTATTGGGTTATATTCATGCCAAATATCAAGTATCTATCTCTCACGGTTGAAAAGTTATGGCGAATGTTAACGTTTACAACAGACAGACAAACAGACGGACAAACAAACAAACAAACAGACAGCTTCGCACTTCCTAAAATTAAACGTGATTCATGTCCGTTTTCTTGCAAATTAAAACGTTTACTTTAATCCATAGATAAAATTATTGGCGTGAGGAACCACACATGGACAGTACTGTTTAACAAGCAACTATGCCAATACAGAAAATGACACCTTTTTTCCAAACAAGAGGCCCGATTGGGCCTATCATCGCTCACCTGAGAACCAAGGTCAAATGTGTACTCATAGCCAAACTTCTTGCCCGATCCATAACTCCTTACTGCCATGTTGGATTTGAATCATATTTCATACAATTGTTGTCCATGACCCAAGGGTGTGTCACGACCTTGACGCAAGGTCGTATCTCAAAGGTCAAGGTCACAGTGCACATATAGCCAAAATCAGTGTCCGGGCCATAACTTTTCACTGGTAACTTGGACTTAGATGATATTTCGCACAAATATTTGTCCATCACCCAAGGGTGTGTCTTGACCTTGACCAAAGGTCATATCTTTAAGGTCAAGGTCATAGTGCACACATAGCCAAACTTCTTGTCCGAGTCATAACTCCTTACTGCCATGTTGGAATTGAATAATATTTCACACAATCGTTGTCCATGACCTAAGGGTGTGTCATGACCTTGACTCAAGGTCATATTTTCAAGATCAAGGTCGCAGTGCACATATAGTTAACATTTTTTCCGGGCCATAACTCCTTACTGCCATGTTGGATTTGAAGCATAAGGTCATATCTTCAATGTCAAGGTCACAGTGCACAGATAGCCAACATTTTTGTCCGGGCCATTACTCCTTACTGCCATGTTGGATTTGAATCATATTTCACACAAGTGTTGTCTTGACGACGCAAGGTCGTATCTCAAAGTTCAAGGTCACAGTGCACAGATAGCCAAAATCCGTGTTCGGGCTATAACTTTTCACTGGCAACTTGGATTTAAATGATACTTCCCACAAATATTTGTCCATGACTCAAGAGTGTCTTGACCTTGACCCAAGGTCATATCTTCAAGGTCAAGGTCACAATGCACACATGGCCAAACTTCTTGTCCGGGCCATACCTCCTTACTGTCATGTTGGATTTGAATAATATTTCACACAATTGTTGTCCATGACCAAAGGGTGTGTCATGACATTGACTTAAGGTCATATCACAAAGGTCAAGGTCACAGAGCAGAAAATCCGATACTCGTAGAATAAATAAATAAATAAATTCCGCGAACACTTCAATGAACAGTTCCGTATTTAAAGTTTTAATTCGTGTCAAGTCCGAGTTGAATTCGTTTCAAGTCCCAGTTGAACAGTTATAAATAACCCAGACAAAATCTGTAACACAAAGATGAACATACGGACAGCTAGACGACTATGGAAGACATGATCGCCAGTAATATTGATATGAAGTAACTTCTAACTGATTGCTGGAGCTATTATTTAAGTATAGATCACCGGAAAAGAGACGAGTTAACACTGCAGTAGGATCACTAAGTGGGGAGAAGACTGGCTCTAGAGAGGGGGTGGACAGGGGGTAGGTCTCTCCCCCTCCCGCCCCTTACCCCCCCCCCCCCCCTCTCCCGCACCCTTGTCTCCCTCCTCCCTACTTGAACGGCGCGCGCTGCGCTGGCTCAAAATTTTCCTCTTTTTTTTTCTCTCCCTTTTTCCACATTTTCTCCACTTTCCTTCCTCCCGCCCCCTCTTCCCCCTTCCCCATCCCCACTTCTCCCTCCTCCCGTCCCCTCAACTCCCCCTCCCGCTCGTCATCTCCCACCTCCCTCTTACCCTGTCCGCCTCCTCTCTAGAGTGAGCGGCCCCCTCCCCGGTGTGCGGGGAGGCGCCTAGAGTGAGCGCCCCCCTCCCCGGTGTGCGGGGAGACTCTCTCTAAAAAGGGACTGCTGGGGAAGTCTCACTCAAAATTGGGAAGGGGGGGAAGGCTGGCTCTAGAGTGAGCCTTCCCCCAGGGGGGAAGGCTCACTCTAGAGTGGGACCACCGGGGGGAAGTTTCACTCAAAATTAGGCAGGGGGAAGGCTGGCTCTAGAGTGAGCCTTCCCCCTAGGGGGGAAGGCTCGCTCTAGAGTGGGACCACCGGGGGGGAGTCTGGCTATGGGGGAAGGCTCACTCTATAACACCGGCAGTTAGCTGACATTAAAAGTTGTAAAATTCTTGTAAGAAAAAAAAAGGAATAAACGATTTTTGTTCTTGTTGACCAATCGTACATTTCCGGGCTTGTCCGTTTTTATATCCGATTCAAGCTACGGAAATTTCCGAGGATCTGCGATTGTTGTAGAACGTATCGTTACAAAGACTTTTCGATGCATCTTTCGGAAGAAAATGCACTGATACGATATGACTTTCATTTGTCAAGTCATCTAGACTCTTGAGCCGACCTGATGAAAGTATCTTATGCACAGATTCTGAATAACCTTGACGAACATTTGCATATTTTTTAATTGTCCGCCAATCATATTGCCAAGAGTTATTTTATCCGTGGAAGTATGTCACGATTGATTACAGTATACCGGCAGTCATGACTGCCGGTAATTAGTTCAGAGGCAAAAAGGTTTGTTGGGGTGTAAGTGGGATTTCCAGGTGTCGAATTTAAGCCCAACTCTTTAACTAGACTGTCAAAATAGTACTTTCTGCAAGTGAATGTGTAATTATTTGAGGCCTTGTCCGCTGGTGTGATGACATAATGTTCTTGGAGGTAGGTAAGCTCTGTGATAACATCAGAGTCTATGCAAGAAATTAAGCCAAAAACTAGGTGTTTTAAAGAGGCTAAGTACTTTTATGTCCAAAACGGCATTACTCAAAATTTATAGTTTTCGACAAATTTAATTATTGTTGTACTGTAAACGTCTTCATAGTGAATAGCATCATTTAAGAACTGATAAATTGGAAACATGGACCAGACATGCACGTTTCAGGTACTTAACCCTCGTCACATCCTCGGTACCCAAGCGCAAATAGCCCGGGGGTACCGAGGATGCCCTCGTCAGTGATCCTCAAATCTAAACAATGAAATATGCCAAAAAAGTATGAAAGTTACTATGTCGAAAAAGGGTACCGAGAGACGTAGCAGAATGGGTTTGATATATGATGCTACAGGACCCACGTTTTAGAAATTTCAAGAAATTTTGATAACAGAAATTTTAGAATGCGTCGAAGAAACGATCAACCAAAATTGATCGAACTTGGCTACATGTACCCTCGGGGACTCCTGGTCCACCAGCAGTGACACTCACCAGGTGGTATAAATGTAAACGTCTTCATATTGAATATATGTCATTATGCAAAGAACAAATGAGTTAAAGAAGATCCTGGCGATAATCTCAACAGCACTCGCAATAGAGCACAAAATTAAGCATCGACGGACCCCTAGCAAGCTAGAGGTGGGACCATGTGCCCGGGAGGAGTAAGCATCCCTGACACACATAGAAAGGCTTTTTAGATTGCAGAAGAGGGCAGCAAGAATCATTTTAGATATAAAAGTACCTAGGTCTGTGTCAACATCTAGTTTGTTTGCACATCTTAAATGGATGCCTCTGTCTGATTACTTTAATTCTTGTTTTTAAAGTTTTACCTGGGCTCACACCTGAATATTTGAATGTTTTAGCTTTGTAAAAGATATACATACAAGAAACACAAGACAGAGAGCAGTAAATCTTATTTATGTCAAGAGAGCAAGAACAGAATATTCTAGATCTTTTATCATTTCGGGTGCATCTTTATGGAACTCTTTACCTGATTTTATTAGAAACTCTACAACATTGTCATCTTTTAAAAACGGGTATCTGAAGCATTACTTTGACTCTTGAATTACTACATGTATATTGATGTTGTTTTACAGGTATGTATTTTTGTAAATGAACTGTGATATATTAGGTTTTATTTCATTAAGGTGATATAATGGACATAATTTCCTTCATATGTACATATTTTTAAGACAGGACCACATTGTAAACTAGTTCATTTTGTAGCTAAATGTGCTATCCTGTATAATTAAAGGAAATGAATAAATAAATACCGTGGATATGATCCTAAATTGTCACCAGACGGACACTAGGGTTGGTACTTGACCAATCTACAGTCTTGTACCAGTGCATTCTTAAGACTTGCACTCTGACAGACTGTGACGACGGGACTCCATGACGGGCCCTGTCCAATCCTCCTTAGAGAAGACAGGGCCCCGACCACCTGTCCTCTCTGAATCTCAGTAGGACTCCAGGAGTGATAACATGCATGAGCATTTTGGGTCATATTTTTCACTTAAATACGCTTCTGAATAAACCCTACACAAAATCTGGAGCCGCTCATTTTCGCAAGATGAAATTAAAAGTCTGTATTGTGGATGGCGCCAGGAAAATTCTCGCGTCTAGTACAATAAAATTGGTACTATCGAACATACATTTCAATATTGACAATCGCTACAACTAGCAGAGCACGGACTGTATTTTTAACGTACACCCCTTTTTATATCCATTTACATATTCATCTGTGTTGCTTGGACCCCTGCGTTTAGCTGTCTTGTTTCTGTTTTCATCTGACAGTGAGGAGGTTATTTTACACTACAACTGAGCGTTATTCGGGGCCTTTTGGTAATCGGAAAATTGGGAAGGTTGTGCGCACGTAATGCGGATAACCACACCATTTGCTACTTGCGTAGCAAATGGCCGTCCTAACTAAGTTGGCATCGGTTGCCCATTGGTCTCATTGGTTTATGTGTAGTCTTTTGTGTTTAATGTTTCTATGTCTTATGTCTCTTTTTCGTTTCTTGCTGTGCTCGTCTTCTCTGCTAGCATCGGGTGTTTTACTGCAATTGGTACTGCAACCGGGTCTGGTTGGAGATCCCCTCCCTTTTTCCGCACTGACTTGAAATGTATTTGTAAGTTTTCTGATACGATGAATTATTCTGAGACTTAGGAGTATCATCCTTATTCCATAGCTCTGTCATTAGCATCAGCTGGCTCGCTGGCATACATTTTCGGTCATGTTTAGAATGACAAATATGGATATGACCATATCCCTGTATACAGCACAAAATCGATAATTAAAAAAATCAGAAACCGAAGGCATACAAAATCAGGATAAAACAGGAACCAAAGCAAACAAACAAAAGCCTCCAACATATGAACAGAAGCGAACTTCCGATATGGGAGTGAGACCAGGTGCCCAAGAAGAGTAAGCATCTCCTGCTTGCATGCAACACCCGTTGCTTCAATTCGGTAGAACTGTCACACGAGGATGATAAAGGACAAGAGTCTATCTGTTGAAGCAATAACGCTCAAAACAGCTCGCAATGTTACTTTGTAAAGCAAAAGAAAGGAGGGGATTTCCAACATCACTATGTTGCAGCACCCACAGCGAAACCCAAAAACACCCAATGCAAAAAAAAAAAAAAACAAAAAACAAAAAAAAACACAAAACAGACACCCACAGAAAGAGACGCAAAAGGAACAAGGAACACCAACTCACACCATAGAAACATTAAACACAAAAGACCACACATAAACCAACGAGAACAATGGGCAACCGGTGCCGACTTAAGACGGCCATCTGCCACGCAAGAAGCAGACGTTGTCGTTATCCTGGATTACGGGCACAATCCTCCCACTATTCCGATTTCCAAAAGGTCTCGAAGAACGCACAATTATGAAGTAAAACAACCTCCTCACTGTTAGATGACCACACACAAACAAGACCGTAAAACGCAGGGGTCCAAAACACCATGGATACAAGTAGAAGCATATACATATGTAATATTTGGATATAATGCAGTCTTAGACTCCCTCCTTTCATATATATAGTTATGTACAGCACTACGCATTGGTGAAAGGAGGGGGTCTAAGACTGCATTATATGTGTCGACAGAATGTTCGATGCTAATTGGTTCCTGTCATTTGTCTGTAACAACATTCAAGAATTCAAACATAACTAGGAATAAAACTGCAAAGGCGTCAATTATGCTTGGTCCAACATTCCTTCATTAGAATGAGCTTTACAAAATTATATTTGGTTCAGATTGAGAAATGGCACTAGTAAATGTCATCAAGACATGCTTCTCTGTGTGCACTTTGTGTACTTGACATCATAAGGAGAATTTTGCACATAATCTCAGGGGAAAATATGACATGAAACGTCTCTGATTGTTGACAAGATCTTAAAAGACAGCCTAGTCCTAGGATGACGAATTATAAGTGACATAAAATGTGATTGAAAGAGAAACTTTAAAAAAAGAACAAAGTGACATGCTATACCCAGTAACTTTGCGCTCTATTGTGAGTGCTGTTGAGATTATCGTCAGGATCTTCTTTATATAACTCACTAGAAAACGAACGATTTTTTTCACAACGTAAATTATTTCAGATTCCGAAATTTTGGACTAAGAGTAACAATGAATCCGTCAACAAAACTTGAAACAAACTGGCAGATTTAAAAGTTTGAAACTTACAGAAAAATGAAGGAAACTATATATTGATCAAACTCAGAGCATTAAAGATGCACTACCTAGGTATTGCTAAATCTTACAAAAACAGATATGTGGTTATAGTGCTTCAGAATTTACTAAACTTCAAAATGCCAAGTTCGAACATTCAGTCAAGCGATAAAACTTTGACAATTAATTCCCTTAGTGGTTGCTGTTGCAAAAACTTCCAAACCGCATTCGATATAACAAGCTTATAGAAAAACTTTCTAAATGTGGTGTCAAATACTTTTTAAAAACAAGCATGGATAAGGGAGTTCTTCAAAACAAAAGGAAGCAGAGACTTGTTTAAATGGTAAATACTCTCTATTGATCAATACAATGTAAGGAATCCCGCAAGGAAGAATTATAGGTCTTATCCTCTTCTTGATGTACATACTTTAATTATGACATGCCAGAAATAGTTCATTATGGAATAAATGTTCGCAGATTATATACATGTACCAAGTTATACGGTTCGTCAAACACAAAATTAACGAAAATAATCTAAGTTAATGAGTATGGACAAAAGTTTATCGACCATATTGGATTTGACGTGAAGCATACTTGAAAATATTCCGTTCTGCAGAATTAAGACTCCAATTTTAGCCAATTTAATTATACGTTTTCTTTACCTCAATATCTTCATTTTCCAATCTTTATGAGCAAAACCTGCATCAATATTTTTCATGACGATCATTTGAACTAAGTGCACCGAACTGCGCAGCTACAGCTCTGCAGAATTCATGATTAATACTAAAACAATTCCTTACACTTTACTATCATCATATATCTACAAACATTTATCCTCCAATTTTGATAATTCTTTCTCAAAATGCCGGGTATCTTCATTTTACACGCGAGGGGAGGGGGTCAGTAGCCATATCAACATAGAAATGAATCCAGAGACGGATCCAAGGAATTTTGCACATTTGTAATTTGCCAAAAATATTTCACAAAACTATTGCACTTTTCTGATATATATCATGTAAATAATTAATAAATGAATCACAAACAGTCGAAATTCTAGTGATTTACCCAAAGAACTTTAAAATCTTTTACTTTTTTACTTTGTTGGGGTGGATCTGCACGTGAAAATGGCTACCTGTAAAAAACTCGTGATCGAAAGGACCCCTATTGTATAAACATGACATTTATATAATAATGAGACCGTGTATTCAAAATTGAAGGACAAATGTTTGCAGATATAGAATCAATGTAATGTTCAAGGTAATTGTCAAACGTCTTCAAATTCAATAGCATCATTTATAAACGGATTAGTTTGCAGCATGGACCAGACATGCACGTTTCGGGTACTCAACCCTCGTCAGTGATCCACAATCTAAACTATGTAATATGGCCAAAGAGGTGAAATTATTATGTCCAAAAATGTACTGAAAGACGTAGCAGGATGGGTGGGATATGATGCTACAGGACCCACGTTTTAGAAATTTCAAGAATTTTAGTAACAGGAAATTTTGAATGCGTTGAAGAGACAGACGATCAACCGAAGTTGATCGAACTTGGCTATATGTACCCCCGGGGACTCCTGGTCCACGAGCAGTGACACTCACCAAGTAGTTCAAATGTTAAACGTCTTCAAATTCAATAGCATTATTTAAAAACTGATTAATTAAAAATATGCAGCATGGATCAGACATGCACGTTTCGGGTACTCAGTTAATTATAGTAATATACATGAATTGTTCTGAGGTGCAGCTGTTCAGTTCGGTGCATGAATTAAAAAGTTTTCTAATGTTAAAATATTAGCGCAATTTTCCGTAGAAAAGATTGGAAATGAAGCTATTGAGGTAGAGAATACTTGGGATCAAAATAGTTAAAGTTGGAGCCTTGACTGAGTGTAAGGAAGGATTTTCAATAATACACTAAGTAAAATCCGATATGGCGAATAAGGTAAAAATGTCAGTGATACAGAATATCAACATTTTTTTAATGTACTCCTAGGGAAGACTTTTCAAACTATTGAAGAATAAGTGTATGTCTGTGTTCAAATATAAGAGGTAACACGTACATGCTCACGAATATTGCCATTTTGTGGTTTTCTTGAAAAAGTGTCAGTGCGGTAAAATTTTCCTTATTTTGGGTGGAATTTAAACAATTTATAATTTTTCGATACCCATCAGCTTTACCTTATATAAATAATATCCCAAAAATTCGATCATGGGTTATTAAACGAAATCCGAATGGTTCAAAGAGTACCTCCAGCTCATTTTAGTATAAATTTCCGCGAAGCCTTTTATTATGACGCATGTTTCGCTCAGTTTAGTTCAAAATTTCAAACTTATCCCCTTTTAAGCGTGTAATGAATTAGAGTCTTAAATAGAGTCAGAAGGCTAAAACAGGAGATGCGCGTGAATTATCCTAAATCGTGACCAATGACGCAAGCGGCAGCATTTTTTTTTTCCAGAAATTTGACTCAAAACTACCGGTTATGTAGTCAGAGGCTTTAAAATATGGATTCTATTGTTCAAGACTACGGAGAACCTTTAGGACTTCGGTCGAATCTTTTGTTGTGGACCGACCTGTCCTCAAGTCGAATCTTTTGTGGAACGAGATAAACAATCATTCGATATAGACCATTTCCAAACTAGAGAGTTCCAATGCGGGAACCTGTGTCGTCTTAGCAACTCGGACGCTTCGAAAATTTGAACTATATTCATGTAAAATTCTAAAGACAAAGGTAATCTATCGGCACATGGAATGTTCGCAGAGCAAGACTGCCACATCATTGTTTTTATTAAGCTTGTGCACAAGTGAACAATTCGTGCGCATGTAAACTATTGAGTTGCCCGAATTTTCTCCAACATTTGCAATCTCGCGGCTCTTTTCAGAAAATGGTTTCGCCTACTCTAGTTGTAAAAGCTTTAAATAGAATTGATGCCATTCAATAGATCCCATTTAGCTGTAAGTTTTGCAACTAAGCTTTATGTTTGTAAATGAATACTGTCTGTGTGACACTTTGGAAACGGGACAAACAAGATTTTCATACGTTGGTGATCACACACGACTCTCAAAATAGAGTTCACTTGAACAATACTGTACTGTACACACCAAATGTACAGACAGTCAAGTTCCAAGTCCAGATCTTGACGCAAAATTTACAGTATTTGATTTCAAATAAAGACACATATATATGATATTTAATGTTTCCCCAACACCGCTGCGCTCTTGCGACATCAGAATAAAAATAACAGCCTTGTCACATTATTGATCATTGGATGAGTGTGAAGTATTCAGTTGAACATGTTTAAAAGAATCATTAAACGTTGTCCCGTAAAATCGTCTATAAAAATGCACAGTGATAGAATCATTTCAGTGAAATCACCATGTGTCCAGTATACAAGGTACATGGTATAATTTTCAGCGTGACATCAAGATCAAGTCATTTTACAGTAATGGCTAATCTGCAAGTTATAAATGTACAATAGAATGTTTACATGCCCACTTTATTCACATTTTCGAAATAAATTCTTGAGAAATTGTCTCCCAGCCCATGATGGTTAATATAGATCGCGAGATACTGACCACATGGGTCACTGACATTTAAACAATATTTGTGAGTACTACATCTAGTGATTTTTTTTTTTAATTCGTATACTTTTCTCTTAATTCCCAATTTTGAGCAAAATGCTGTGAAATTCCCAATTTTAGCGCCAATGTCATCGGGCCATGCATGTTCTTGAAAGGGAGAAAGAAGCCCTGAGACTGGGACCTTCTTTTACACTATGGCATTCAAGTGTCTTCCGACTCTTGACTACAGTTAATTGAATTCTTATAGATCTAGAGTGCATCTGAATTATATAGCCTACATATTAATTTTCAGTCTTTTGAATTTTGTTTTAAACAGAGTCGTAGTGAATTCGGTAAAGATGACTGACATCCATTCCACAGCGTATCGTTATGAAGCCGTATGCACAGAGCTGGGAATCGAGCAGCACCCCTATATTGTGAAAATGTTCGAGAAGGAGAAGGAAGAAACTATTTTGTAAGTCTTCTTTTTATAAAATTGTGATATTTTTGATTTTGTATACAAAAATTGCAATGTTAAAAGAGCTTCATTTTGAAAGCATATGTGGAAATTTCATTTGAATTGGATTTATAAATCAGGGACTAAAATTAACGGTCGCCCGGTCGCCCGAGGCGACCACTTTTGCTCCCGGGCCCATGAAACCTTCCTACTCGCTCGCCTGTGTGGCGATTAAAAATTCTCGGGGTTTGTATGGATATTTCAAGCCTATTAACAAAGCACCTGTTGTTCGCGCGATGTTTACATCGACGTCAATCGTAATCTTGAAAGAGTTGCATCGTCTAAGTCGTTTGAAAGTACGGACCCGATGATGTGCGGAGCCTTAGATCCGTTTTGCTTCTGAATATTACACTTCACATTCGTTTTAAACCCCAAAAAAAGTGGGCAAATAAAGATAGAGACAGTAGCAGAGTCAGGAGAGGTTGAGTCCAGTACAGATTCTGAGGAGGAGGAGGAAAGTGAAGTTGTAATGGAGAGAATATTTGAAATTGAAAGGGAAATAGAGAAATTTTGAAGTTTTGAATTAAACATAGTTAAAAAATTGCAAAATTTCATTTTTTTTCACGGGCTACCAAAATTTACTCCGGGCTAATAAATCTGAAAATGTAGGGGCCCGGGTGGCTACCATGTCAAAAACTTTAATTTTAGTCCCTGTAAATCACTAATAAGACTGTAAATGACTGATTCTGATTTCATTGATTTAATAGGAAGTAAAAAACCATACAACCTATCTGAAAATAATAACAATATTTTTTTATAATTATTCATCCGCATTATGTATATACATAGCATGTATATTTTTATTTTCTTTGTAGAAAATACACACATATGATCACGATAACAAATTTGCACTTTGATATCCCTTCCGAACCCTATGAAATTGTCTACCGTAAATTCTCAGCATTGTGTACATGTACTTTGATGTGAAGTCCCTGCCAAACCCATTGAAATTGTCTACATTTGCCGTACATGTATTGTGTTTAAGCGTGTTCATTAAAAAAGTGAAAAGCTGTGATCAAATGTGTCGACGATTGTTTCTAAAAAAAATCATTTGATGAGAATAAGTCATTTTACACAAGAGAAATGAATTTGTAAATGATAAAGCCAAAATATTTTATGAACAGAGTCAATCTAGTTATTTTTGGCATCAGTACAATTAATTTTCCGCTTAATTCTTTGCGAAAAAAAAAAATCACTTAACGTTTTGATATTGATAACCCAACCAGAGCACACTAAGCCAAACTTAAATTGAGTTTTTATGTAAATTTTATTGCATGCTTTGTTTTTACTACTAATATCACCACAATTGATTTGGTTTGAATTTAAATGCACTTTTAGACTTAAGAAAAAGGGGTAAGTTTACATGACGTACAGACAGATTTACGTTTGTACGTTATACTTATAGTGATTACTCTGGTTTATGATTAGTATTGAGTTACATGCAGTTCACAATTCGCTCCTTTTATACATTTACACTTTCTTCTGTATTTTACACTAACACTTTTATAGTTTCAGTCTTACATTCTGCTCTTATCCACTTATCCATTTTACAAAATATTTGCATGAAAATTACAGCATGTTTGAATGATGCTTAGTTATCTAGTTTTCAGATCGAAGACATGAGTGTTATTTATGCGTCAATATCCATCTTTTTGTCTTCTAGATTTAATTTCCAGATTGCAGAAAACAATTTCAAACAAATGATTTAAACACATCAATAAAAAGACAAAATGATTTAAAGACTTGTTTACAGAAAGTATATGTGGGGTACATATACTACAATAACATGTTTGATTTTTACTAGGGCTGTCATGATTCACTGCGGTTCTCGATTCACCACAGTTCTTGACGACAGTTTGATACATGATACGTGAAGAGGCCGTATCGTTGGCTTACGGTTCGTTTTCGGCATTTAGTTTTATCTTTAAAAAATCAACATGGCGATGCTCGACGCGTTTTGTACTTTTTTTCTAGTCAATGCAATAAATCTCACATCATTCAAGTTATGAATGATTTTCATTTGTTGTTGTTTTAATAAAATATCTGACGAATTACAGAAATGCCTCCATTTCTATATTAGAAATGTTGTATCGTGATACAATCATATAGTGAGTAAATATCGTGATACATATATTGTGAGCTTAGCGTATCGTGACAGCCCTAATTTTTACATGCAGAGTAAAATGCTACACAATTTTAGCAAGGAACATTCTTGCTACATTGTAGAAGTTTTTACATTGTTATTATTTGGTATTTTACTTAACCAGAGTTACTTCCCATTTGGGATGGTATCTAACGTAAACTAATTGTGATGTCATCAAATTTTATGGAAACAACCTATAAACTTTGGGAAATTACAGTACAAAATTGAGGTTACCAAACCAATTTTATGACTAGCAAGAGCCTGCTAATGGTTTCATGTCGGAAACCATCTCAAATGGGAAATAACTCTGTAATCTGAAAAGAATGGAAAAATTCATTTGATATTGCATATCATTGCTGATGCCTTTGATTATCGTTAGAACGTTAATTCTTATTAGAGATAAAGTAGCAGATGGCCGTATCAGCCAGTTTAGGTATATCTTCGTTTCTCCCGAGTCTAATACCTCACACTCAGTTGTTTGAAATCAAATGACCCCGTTTTTAACACACATGAATTAATTTGACAAAATTATGACCCTTCACCTCATAATTGATAATGCACCTTTAATGTGTTACAAATGATTAACAAGTATTCTAAATGATTGTTATGGTTTTTGATTTTAAGTTGCATGAGTTTTCTGTCGCACTTAAAAAAAAAGTTTTCATGTTGCCATGGTTACATTGTGGGGACATGACTGACCTTGACATTCAAGTTTACGTTATTTAGAATGGAATTAAAAGAAAACTTATACATTTAACCAATGGTCCATCATATTATCTCCACAATATTTCTTTAAAAGTATAAATCGTTTGAATCTATTTTTGTCTTAATTTAAATTACTTTGACCTTGAGGTATGTTGACCTTGACCTACTCATTCTTTCCTTTGGTGTACTGTAATGATTTCTTATTCTAACCTGGCATGAATTGATTCTGTCCATACCTTTTCTGTTTGGCATGTGTTACCTCCTGTGTGATATAAAAACTTAACATAATTTGTGTTTTGTAGCACTCTCTTATTTTAGTTCATTCACCTAAATTGAATATACAATATTCCAGTTTTCCAGAAATTATTGAAAATGGAAGTATGAATTTGGGAAAATATTTCATTGTTAAATCATTGTTTAGGACAGAATTTTATTGTGATGTTGCAATGAAAAAAAAAGGAAAAGGGGGGGGGGGGTTGTTCTATATGCCGAATGATCAATCCATTCTGATAATGGAACAAAATGGAATTAAAATCACCATTTTAAAGATTCCCTTTCAAATCTGGAATATGGTATATAAAGTTATCAAGTGTTTTAAGTTGTATGGTATGAATACTAGAAAATTAAATTGATACTGGTTCTTAACTAAGTATTGAATGTTTCTATGGATATCTAATTAATTATGTGAAGTATTTATAGTTACCGTATTTGATTATTATCAATTATGGATAAGTTTTAGTATTCTCAAGTTTTGATCTAGTAAATTGAACATATTTTCTTGATTCAAAATGTTACCTCTTTATTTCAATATTCATGAACGTAACAGAAGTAAAATGCATGACAATTTAGTTTTACTTAATGTATGAAAGAGTCCAACAACAAACTTGAAATATTACATAATATAGCATCATTACATAGATTTTTCTTTTGACGTAGCTATGTCTGCATGATTGCATGAATTTTACTGTATAGATCATATTTCGCAATTTAGAATTTATAAGCATGAAGTTTTCACACTTATGTAAATCATATACCTGCAGAAAAGGCCTCAGAGAATGAAGTGAATGATGGTTGGATGAATGTCATTTTCACATGAATACAATTAAGAGAATTATTCATAAAAGCATAATTATTTAAAAATGTTAAAGGGTTCTTTCAATAATCCAATCGGAACACCTCGTCCCTTCTTCCTACGTCAGAAGAAGTAAAGGTCTAGGCGTTCGGATTGTCTATAATCATAACACATGCATGGATCTTTATATTTTTTTAGGGGGATGGGGGTTCAGTCCAGCTTTTGATATGCAATAATTGTTTGTTAAGAATTACTTTAAAAAGGTAATAGTACGATAATTTTTTTAAAGAGATAAAAAATTTGGAGGTCAAAACTGATTGGAAAGTTAGTTAGATTAACATGGCCTTTTATGTCCGAATGTTTTCAGATTTTCATATCTCTGTGTAATAATTTTACTTAAGATGATAATATGCTTTTAAGTATTTTAAAAGTTTTTTACATTAATATCTTGAATCTTCACATATATAACACGAGTTAATAGCAATTAATCCACCACATATTATTGGTACTATAATGTTCTTCTTTTTATTGTAGCGAGTTTAAGGACAACATGTTTCTATATTTAGCCGGTAACAACAAGCTCCTTACAGACGTTAGGCTCGGTGATAATGATGCACACGCTCTGTATAAGACGTTACAGAACAATCAGTTTGTCGTCAGTTTGGACCTACGCTATAACAATATCACAGATAAAGGGGCCGTGTATATAGCCAAACTCATAGAGGTGAGTATGTGTTGAAGGTGAGTCTGTGACCTTGACCTTTGACCTACTTAAAAAAAAACCCATAATAATATCACAGATAAAGGGGCCATGTATATAGCCAAACTCATAGAGGTGAGTATGTGTTAAAGGTGAGTCTATGACCTTGACCTTTGACCTACTTAAAAAAAAAACCAATAATAATATCACAGATAAAGGGGCTGTCTACATAGTCAAATTTATAGAGGTAATTCTGTGTTGAGATAAGTCTGTGGCCTTGACCTTTACCCAATTAAAAAAAAATCTTTTTTGCCATATTTTTTTTATGGGTAAGTGAAAGGGCTTTGATATGTCACAATATCCTTTTGGCAAGTCATTTCCAAGCGTGCAAGCCATATGGTACGTAAAGTTTTGATCTTGTGACCTTGAACTTTGAATTTGACTAACTTTACTTCAGTATTGGACAAAATTTTGAATGATAAATGATAGGGCTTTCATATGTCACATATAGGTCCATTTTGGAGAGTTGTTTCCACCTTCACTAAAGTTTTTTATCTCATGACCTTGACCTTTGAGTTTGACTTACTTTTGAAAAACTTGAGTAATGTACTTAACTTTTGAATGTAAATTATATGACTTTCATAATCCTTGTGACATGACCTTTCCAGTGACCAAGAGTATTGACATGACCTTGACTTATAAGTGTTACGTATACTGTTGTTATAAAATTCATCTGTATCTCAGTCTCCTGTGCCATCCAAGGACATAAGTGTCACATGAACAATTCTTGCTTTTTCCAGGAGGGGAATGCCCTGAAGGACATCAATGTGATGTTTAACGACATAGAAGCCGAGGGCGGAGAAGCCATAGCCAAAGCCTTACAAAGTAACGAGACTTTAACATCACTGAGATTATCTGGCAATAAGATCGGAAATAAGGGAGGCATGGCCTTTGCTCAGGCCCTGCAGGTCAATTCTACGCTGGAGGCATTGGACCTGGGAGATTGTGATTTGGTAAATATTCCTCGTATATTATTTGGTCCATCTAAATTAAACTCACTGTGACGTATATTTAATGTTGTAAGATGTTTCTCCAAAGGACCGATTAATGGTTGTTCCAAGAATTTTCTCAAAATTCAGAAGCTTTATGAACTCCTGTCAATTTACTAATCGCAAAAAGGAAGTTTGAATAAAATTGATTGCCTACAACTGAAAGCAAATTCAGCGATACAGCTGCCATCCAGACTTGCTCTCTTTTGACAGTAAACAGATATTTAAATATTGATGATTTTTTTTGTCTTTACAGACCATCGAAAGTATTATTGCATTATCTACCGTCCTTCATAACAACACGACACTGAAGTCACTGAATGTTAACAGACCGATTCTGTTCACACATCAAGAAGAAACTACCGTCCATTTTGCCAGAATGCTCAAGGTAGGAAAATTCATTAGTGTAAAAGAGATATGCGATACTGAATTTCTATATGTCAAGGGTTCAGTGGCAGAATCAAGTGTAGAATTTAGGAAAGGGGGGAGGGGAACATGATTTCTATGTTAGTCTGTAATGCAAGGGCAACATATGATAGACATCACTTTATGTGATGTCCATATACATGTATGTCTGTCTGTATGTTTATGTTTTCACAAAAATGGATATGACTTGTTTGAATACATTATATTTCTATCATATTCACAGGGAAGTCAAGGACGATTTGATTTAGCACTAATTGAAGGTCAAGGTCACCATAAATTATAAGTTGTAGGTCGCATAATTGGGCCAAACATGTGACAGACAACATACCTTTTCTTGAACAGTCTAGATCTTCCTCAAAGGGCAAATTCTTCATTAGTATTTGTATCAAGTAATAGTTGAGTAGAAGAACTTTGCTTGCAAGATTTAACAGGGACTGCCTAATAAAGGCAATATGATATTACAATTGACCCTTCCGATTGCGGGAAAATACTGCAAAATTTCGTGACATCACAATGCTTTTACCTCGGACAAACAAGCTTCAAACCTCAGTCAAACATTGAAATTGCATTGTGACGTCATGGAATTTCTCAAATTTTTCCAGTGTTTGGAAGGGTCAGTTGTATTACATGTACATAGAAAAATTGACAAAGCATTTTATTGAAAATTGCCCCTATCCAAAATTAAAATCAATGAAATTGTAATAGAAATATAACCCTTACTTATTTCTACCTTTAAAATGATTACTAGGTGAGTACAACGCTGGAAGAGTTACATCTACAGAAGTACGACATGCGAGATTTTGGTGCTAGCAGGCTGGCAGAAAACCTGATGGACAACAATACTCTACTATACCTTAACTTAAGCTGGTAGGTTACTGGCTGATACACACATCACAGACATACATATATCAGACATAATTATTTTTCACTTTAAAGGGGAATTCCACTTCCCATATTACAAGAAACCTGTAAGGACTAAGGTGCGCTAACCCCTAAAATTGGCCCTATTATTTCAGTAAAAATTGCTTTTATTAAACAAATAATGAAATATCACTTATTGTGATGTACAATATGTGAAGATATACTATGTCATAATTTTGAGTCCTCGCAACGTCACGGTCGTGCTGCATAACGTCATATTCCGACGTCATTTGCCCTGAAACAGTGGAAAATCATCGTATTTTATCTACAAATCTTTAAAATAAGACTGTGTGCCAGGTCTCGCCCACAAAACTTTTAATGCAATATTGAAAGGCTGATCAGACATCTATAAATTTTTATAAAAATTATAATGGGCAAGGGCTGGCGTGCTACTTAATATTTTGTATCATAATTTTGCCAGTTTATTGATATTTTCAATGATTTTACTGCTTCTAGACATTTTGAACCTCTTAGTTTACAGTGTAGGGCTTTGAAATAAAACCAATCTTTTCTCATTTCGATTCACCATAATGTTTGACTTTAAAATGATGAATATCTGAACGTCTTTAAAATAGGGCCAAAATTGCAGGTTCGCCGCTCCTGCTCCTTTGACCTTCAGAATAGGGTTCACTGATGACCCTTCTTGGCAGCATTACGTCATAATGGAAAATTCTAGAGATATAGCATGTAATCGGACATGTTAAAATAAGGCATTTTACTTTAATTAACATTAATTGAATAATATACTATTAACATTTTTCACTCAAAATGTACCCCGAAAGTGCATTCAAAAACTTCTAAAGTAAAGGCAGACTGAGCCAGGTTGAAATATTTTGATTTTTCCTAAGAAGAGGCAATAAATCTCAAGAGAATGACTGATAAACTCTGAAAGTTCGATTTCTATAAATAGATTGCAGCATACCACATTCTGTTCGTTACTAAGGGTCTCTGCTTGTGAAAGTTGTAATTCTTCAGATTTGTTCATTGCTCAGTTTTGTCTATCATCTACATATGATTAAAAAACACACGTAAGAAATAAACAACAACACTAAAGTGTAAAGTGGAAAGTGTAGGATTGGCCCAAGGGCTCATGCATGGGACTTGCAGAAAAGAAGATATAAAGAGCACAAAAATTGTGTGAGAGACTCGCGACACTAAAGAAAATTTAGAACTCAAATTTTCAAAGCTCGATGGCTCTTACATATGGTTAAGATATAATAATACAAGTTTATTATGTAGGATTCATAATTACCACAGCATAATTTCCTTTAACAGCAATAGAGTAACAAGAGATGGAATGTTTGAACTGGCAAAGGTCCTAAAAAACAATACGGCCCTGAAGGTCCTGGATTTGAGTTACAACAGACTGGAAGATGATGGGGCCTGCCATGTGGCCGAGGCCCTGGCTACATATAATACAAATCTGGAAACGTAAGTACATTCAGGGCTCTCAATTAGCCTGATTTGGGACCATTATTTGGCCCCTTTCCCAAGGCAAAATAGTCTTTTTTTCCACAATTGATCGACCAATTTTATCCCATTTGACACTTCATGAGAAACTCCCTTATAGTTCATGAGGTATAGCTCAGGTCAAAATTTTTGAAAAGGAGCACAATTTTAAGGGTCAATTGTCATGGATTCAGTTGAAAACATTGGTCATTGAGCTATTAAGTGAAAATAAATGAGTTAAAGAAGATCCTGACGATAATCTCAACAGCACCCACAATAGAGCGCAAAATTAAACATCGACGGACTCCTAGCAATTAAGCTAGAGGTGGGACCAGATGCCCGGGAGGAGTAAGCATCCCCTGTTGGCTAGCCGCACCCGCCGTCGATGTTCATGAAGCATGAAAATGAAAATATATAAAATTCATGCACTGTCTGACGTTATGTCTATATAGAAGTACTATGGCGACAATGTCAGGGAAGTATATTCGAAACACTTACTGTCAAACCCCTCGCGGGGAACTTTTTTACGAGCTCCACACGGCAAAGGGCATAAGTGTGACACAAATGAGTTAAAGAAGAGCCTGACGATAATCTCAACAGCACCCACAAATGTAGCTAAGAATCTCTTGTGTTGTTATATTTTATCAGTCATATTCTGCTTGCATGCATGTAGTTGACATGTGAGTAACTATAAATGATCATGGTTTTCAAACCTACATGTATGTTTATTTCATGTATTACTTATTTTTCCTCCGTAGATTGGTTGTCTCCTTTAACAACATAGGAAACAAGGGGTTATGTGCCCTTGCTGATGCCTTAAAGCTGAATACATCACTACAGAAGATCTATATTTGGGGCAATAAACTAGAGGAACCAGCTACTATTGTAAGTTATATGATTGTTTCTTAAATATGATCTGAATTTTACTGTACGCAATCAATCATTTTCACATACCAAAGTTTTATTTACATGTATGTGGGGAAAAATATTAAATTGTTTGTACATATCAATAATACTCATGAATTTGATAGATAAAATGAACATAGTATTGCTACCAGCTGAGGCGGAGAGGGAGGGGTTATATACTGTTATACTGTTACTGTTGCTTTACTTTCGTCAGTACCAATTTTCGTCAATTCGTTCAAAATAACCATTTCGTCAGTACGTAAATTTGTCATCCAAGGGTCTCTAAAATGTACATTCTTCTGTGCACATTCAGATGGGCCGTATGCGTTTGTTTTCATTGTTTGTTGAACAATTATTGGTAAACAAACAATTAGAGAAAAGCTTGTTGTAAAAACATATCATTTGGTAATAGTAGAAGTACATTATATACGACTTTGTGTGCGTATTCAGTTTTCAATGATTTATCATTTGCCTGTCATAATTTTTTCTTTCTACACTATATTTTGTCGGAAGTATTTATATCGTCGATACGAAGTCATTTTCGAAAATTGGTACCTGACAAATAAAAACCAATTTACAGTAGCAATAGAACATTTTCTCATTACCACAATAGACTTTCATTAAATACACTCAAGACCTGACTTCACAACATATTTATGACATCACAGAAAGAAATAACGTCAAAAGTTGTGATGTCAGGTTGTGGTGTGTATATAATGCAAGTCTAGCAGAGATATGAAAATTGTCCATTAACTGTCTCTAGGTTAAATACTGCACTGATTTGAAAGAAAAAATTCACAGAATATGGCTTCAGCAAAATAAATGTGATTAAAAAAGCTGTCAATGTTTATTATATGTTTATATTTCAGGCATTTGCCAACCTTCTAGAGAGCGGAAGACTTGATCCTAAAAACACAGACGTGCAGTCCTACATAGTGGACGGTGTAACAAAACTTTGTGAACTTAACACTGGAATCCTTAGACATTATTATTATGCTCCAAGTTACGGGGATGATGTTCCGAAATGGCAACCACGCGGAAAGAACCCACGTGGATCTGACATCGTGGCCGTTAAAGATCTGACCGTGTATTAAAATCTCATTATGTTGTTACTGCATCAGAACTGATAATTAATTACTTTTTGTGATGAAGTTCAATTTCGGAAAATATTTACGACATTGTAAGATATCACACTTTCTAAAACTTTTGTGATACAAATGATATCAGTCCCAATTGAAAATTACTCACTTGAGTAATGTGACATTTGTAGATTCTTCAAGGTATAAGGGAAACCATACAAGTTTTCTGACATAATACAATGATTTTACTGGAGCTTTTACAACAAATAATTGTAGGGCCTGAATTATTATACTGACAAAAGTACCTGTCTTGAATCTGATGTTGAAAGTGCCGCAAAACTGTTGAATTTTACACTCACTCTTAAATTGGTACTGATATTCTTATATACAAAATAATAAAAAGAAATAGGAATGTCCAAAGCTGAGCTGAGATAAGGGGGGAGGGGGGCAATATACTGAACAATTACTTTATCTGTGATATATCTGATACAACTTTTGAATACTACATATTGTATATTTGTTTTAATAAGTATTTATTTATGTCTGTTTCATTAAAATATGCTGCCATTTTATTTGATTTTATGCGTTATATATTTAATGATACTGTCTATTCAATCTTTTTGATTTTATATGCTAATATGTTTCATGGATGATGGTATCTGACGTCAAAGCATTGTGTATGTAGTGAAATTCCTGTGAAAACGTTGCATGATTTTAGTACTATTTCCCTGAATGCAGAAATGATTCTCCTGAACACCATCAATTTGAAGGGGGTAGAAAATGGCAATTTTTACAAGCAGATACCATAAAAAACATGATTTTGTCGGTCAAAATTCAAGGATTCCTGGAAGCAGAATTCCCCCTTTAAGCAGAAAATAATGTTGTCTGAAATTGTGAATTTGTGGTAGTTCTGATAGAATTTGATTATGTCACTATTTGTTTACGCCAGATTATGACCTGCACAGATGGGAAGTTACTCTGTATTTTGAAGGAAACCTTTTTGGGGTCAAAAGGTCAAGGTCAAATATAGATCTGATGTAAATATGTGTTTTAGGCCGCATAGATCATGTATTTCTTGACCTACAATGATGATACTGAAATAATATACTTATTTTTTGGGTGACAAAAGGAGGACCCCTATCAATTTTATGGTCAAAGTTCAAGGTCGACCTTCAATGAAATTATGTTCACGGTGTATACTATAGTTTCCAATCCCTCAGACACCTGATTCATTTCAAGGGGTACAATATGTTACTAAAATGTTAACAGTACATGAATGTGTAGTCACTTGGATAGTTTTATACCTTTTGAATAAAAGATTCAGGTCAGATTGTATATTTTGTCTGTCTCTCTGTCCTTCGAATTCTGTTTGTCTGAACAAACACTATTACATAGATAAACTTTTAATTAAATTGAGCAGAAAATGACAGGGCTGTATATGATTCTGATCTTTATTCTTTATGCAAGCCAAGCTCCCTCTACCTTTTGACCTTGTGACCTTGATCTACTTAAACTTCAACTTTGGCTATAACTTTTGACTGCTAAGTGATGTGACTTTAATATTCCTTGTGTATTCTTCAGTTCAAACCCGAACTTCTATGGAAATTGTGATCCTTATGATATTTGACCTCGAATCTTGACTTAATTTTAAAATTACTTTAAGAATGACCATATATTTGGCTGGATTGCTAATTAAAATCTTGTCTCTGAATGACAATTTGAAATTTTTTGTACATGATTCGGTCTGTCTGTCAGCATTTTGGTTCGGCTGTTGTGTTTAAATCTCCAGAGGGAGAAAACTGTTGGCAGCAACAACTTGAAACTTTACACGGTGATAGACCATGACAACTTGACATTATTAGACATATCAAATTCAGCAATAATTATTTTGACCTTGATCAAGATGAAAAATTTATAGAATTTGTGTTCTAGCCATTAGGGAGAAAACTATAACTAAAGGGAGAATTAACTTTACATGACAATTAATGGACCGAAGGTGAAATGAAATCTGTGCTAATTATTATTTGCCTCAATCTTTGAACTGAAGTGACCTTGAAGTTAATGAAGAACTTTTAAATAATTTTAACCATTAGTGAATTTCTTGAACTTTTAAATTCCTGGTAATAAGGCCTTTTATTTGAGACCTTGACTTTTGACCTAGTGACCTTGACCTTTGCTTTTGACCCACTCTTCAAAAACTTTAATCTTGGCTTTGTCATTTGAACTTCCTTTTTTCACTTGTAGATTCATTATACAACAAGCACTTTTAACAAAAACTTGATTTTAATGGTTTTTTTTCACTTTAAATTTTTTTAACTTGACAATATATCTCAACAGTATGAATATTCCTTTTATCCGAGACCCTGACCTTGAACTTGAACATGTTGAACTTGACCTACATTAAAAAATTTAAAATTTGCTGGTTCTCTCTAAGGTAGAGCTTATAATATGCGTTCTCAAAATGCATGGCTTTGCCTATAATTCATAGGGGACGTAGTCGGCGCGAAGCGCCGACGAAGTCGCCATCAAGATAGACGTGTGTACATGAATAAGCAAAAAAGCATGCATTTTCCCGTTTTTCTTTCCATTACCTTCGATTCAAAATTTGTGTGCACGGTACATGCGGAAACGGCGAACGTTAGAGAAGATAGAAAGGTTACGAATGGAAATGCACATCACAGGCTGCCGATTTTTATCTATCAAAAAATAAAAACCAACCTTTTCTTGTTTTTTATCGTACATACAGGGAAAGAAAAACAACAAACGGTCAGCTTTTATTTTTTATTTATTTTTTAAATAGATAAACATCGCGTCGACAGCTTGTGATGTTCATTATGACGTCGTTTTTTGAAACGTAAATGCGCGTGAAGTTTTGTGTACGCATACATTAACAAGTACAAAAATAAAGAGGGAAGATGCCTTTTGAACAGAGATTTAAACACGAAATGAAATATTTCATCGTAAGATCGTACTGCCGAACCGCACGCAACATGTAACAGATCGATTTCAGTCGAAACTACATTTGTACAGTTAGAAACGCGTGATAATCACGACCTACCTCGACATAACATTTCACTGCCACTGGCCAAGATGAATGACAAAAGTAGATTAAACATTCAACCTAAATTTTGAATAAGTCTGATCCACTAATGCCCGAATTTGCACAGTATACATCCTAAAAACTATACACAGTGTCGGTGAATGCACAGCCAGTCCTTGAACTTCGTCTGGCATGGTGCGTCATTGACTACGTCACATTGACATTTACTAGGTCAATCACACAGTGTACACGTGAACTCATAATTATGTCATGCAACTACAAGGAGCAATGGGGAATCGTCAAAGATATATATAGTACATCGATGATCAAATTGACAATTTAAATTCCTTGGTGGATCTTTTTTTCCCTGTACGTATGATAAATAACAACAAAGGATTGATTTTTATTTTTTAATAGATATAATTTATTAAAAATCGGCAACCTGTGGTTTCTACTATATATTGTTGACTTGTACAGCTCTTTCTCTCTAGAAATTGATTTCAAACTTTTTTTTTTTTTGGAATGACACGTATACAAGTCGTCATTTATTTCAAGCTGGATTTATTATCATTATCATTTTTCTTGAAAAAGGCGGGGGGGGGGGGGGTATTTTTTATCTATCATTTTTATTTATTTGTCTATCATATATTTGTCTATAGCTACATCTCTTTATCTTCAAATATTGATTGAAAACATTTTTTTCGGAATGACATGTTAAATCGTAATTTATTTCATGCTGGATCTACTATTATTTCATTTTCCCTTGGAAGGTGAGGGGGGGTGGGGGGTGTTAATTAATTCTTAAGCATGATTCGGCAAAGTATTTCGTCAGCCTTTTCATCTGTTTTTGGTTTTGGTTTTTTTTTTTGGGGGGGGGGGGGGGGGTGTTGATAAGAAATCTCAAGTCAGTCATTTTATTTACCTAGAACATCCCAACCTTCCCTCTGCTACATGCAATAATGTTTCCCCACAATAATTTAATGCAAAGGCCATACTGAGCTTGGAATACCAACAAATATTGCAGACAGACACTCATGGAAAAGCAACAGATACATGTAACATAAGATTTCCATGAAACTTAATTGATAGGACAGCACGTTTTGGTTTTCAAGGTCAGAGCTTAATGTACATGTGAAGCGGTCCTCAACCTTTTCATTCATTCATTCATTCATTCATTCATTCATTCATTCATTCATTCATTCATTCATTCATCCAAATTATTATTCACTTTCTCATCACATGAGGTTATGACATGAATAATATAACGATCAATAGAATCAGTTTTTCATATACAATTATACATGTACCTACATGCTTATGCAAAAGAAGTACATTAAAATAGAGACAATAATAGAATATCATTTCGCTTTTCAAGAGGCTAGTAAGAGCTTCATGTCATTATGCTGTTTTGTCCATGTGGTAGAGATTATAATATTATTTCGCTCTGGCTAAATCTCCCCCTTTGCCGGGGGTCAAGGGGCGAATTTTGTCGATTTATACTGAAATTGGGCCAAAATACATTCATACCTGGTTTTTTTTTTTTGGGGGGGGGGGTCAGTGCCGGGGAGGGGGACGCCCCCTCCGCACCCCCTTGAATCCGCCATGCACTGTGTGTGAAATTTACTGATAAATAGTTCCATTGGTAAGAAAAAAATATGCAAGAGGCTACATGTAGCACTATGAGCTACATGTCATTATGCTGCTGAAGTAGAAATCACTGTGATTGTCACAACTAGGAGGATAACACAACTTTAACCTCTTTCGAGAAGACAGGGCCCCAACCACATGTTCTGTCTGAATGTCAGTCGGACTCCTCTGGTGATAACATATATGAGCTCGCTACAGCCGGCAGAGCATGGACTGTATTATGCACGTCCTCTTTTTATATCCATTTACATATTCAATACCTTTGTTGCTTGAACCCCTGCGTTTTACGGTCTTGTGTGTGGTCATCTAACGGTGAGGAGGTTGTTTTACACCATAATTGTGCGTTCTTCGAGACCTATGGGAAATCGGAATAGTGGGAGGGTTGTGCGCACGTAATCCAGGATAACCACACCGTCTGCTACTTATGTGGCAGATGGCCGTTTAAAGTCGGCACCGGTTGCCCATTGGTCTAGTTGGTTTATGTGTGGTCTCTTATGTTTAATGTTTCTATGGTGTGAGTTGGTGTCCCTTTTTGCGTCTCTTTCTGTGGGTGTCTGTTCTGTTGTTTTGTTTTTTTTTTTTGTTGTTGTTGTTTTTGCATTGGGTGTTTTGGGTTTTCCTGTGGGTGCTGCAACCTAGTGTTGTTAGAGATCCCCTCCTTTCTTTTAACTTTTCTATCAGTGCTACGTCCCCTTCATGGCTTTGCCATAGTTCATATTATCATTTTAACGATAGATTCCTTTTTACAATACCTTTCTTTTATCTTGCAGATAACGTATTCATTATCTAAAAGTTTAACTTTCACTTTTTAACATTGCAATCAAGCCATGCTATATTAGTTTTTCTGTTTATCTTTACCTCTTTTATGCCAGTTGGGTCAAGGTAAATTAGTGTTTCATGAATTTGATTAAATCCGGAAACCGAAACACGACGTGTCCGCTATGGCAGTACCTATTTTTGGTACTCCGACGCGGACTCCGACTTCAAAATGTCCGACTTCGGCGGACTCGTAGTCTTTATTCTTCAACATCATGTCTGTTTTACAATATATAAAAATGAATCTCTCTGAATATTCATACCTATGCATAACGTCTTCATCTGCACCGTAGTTTACAGAATAGAAACCGATCTTGTGTACAATTTCATTACCGACTCGGACTTCTGGACCCTAAAACTAGTACTTCGAACTAGTACGCGGACTTCAAACTATATACATAAGAGTTATCCGTCTTTGCCCATTAGATAAAAATTATAGAATTTCGAAGGCAATGGGTAGTTGGGTTTTTTTGTATTTGGTTTTGTTTGTTTGTTTGTTTTTGTTTTTGTTTTTTTCTTTTTTGGAAAGATCAATCTAAACGGCGATGGGACATTGGGGTGGGGTGGGTGGTTAACAGAGAGTGACACAAATTTAATTTGGAAGGTGTGTTTTCAGTCCTATCTTTGTATTTTGCTTATCTCTTAAGAGTGTTCTTTAGATTTTTTTTTTTTCTTTTTTTTTTTTTTTGGTTGTGATGGAATCAAATGACGAAGAAAGATGTCCGAGTTCCAAATATAAATAATGCTTACCAGTCCATGAATAATTAAAAAGTCGGATGACAGAATGATAACAGAAGAGAGTGGATGGGGGGATGTGGAGTGTCCAGCTATGAAAGAAAGAGGGTAGGAATTTTCTAGGGGAGATGGGGGTGTAAGCTGTCTGGGGGTCAATCTATGAAAAAAATAAACGTAAGGGAGAAACCATTTTATTTTAATGGGGGTGGGGGGGGGGGGGCAGGAAGACTTTTGCCGGCCGGAAAATTTTTTTCGGCCATTTTAAGAGCCGGAAAAATTTTTTCGCCGGCCCTTCGGACCGGATTATTATTATTATTATTTTTTTTTTTTATAATTTTCCAATGTTGAAAATTACTCTAAAGTTTAAATAATTCAGCGTGATTTTTCAGCCATATTAAACATCAAACACACAATGAGTTCATCTCTTGCCAGCAGATCACTTCATTTTAATTTCTTGAATGGCATATGGTGCCTATAATCTGTTTACTAAAATGATACTCAACGGAGACAGGCTATATGGTGCTAATGACTTTTGAATTTTATTTATTAACTCCAAATTGCGTAAAGTTTGTTCCATTTCTTTATACTTTGTTTATGATACACAAAAAAAGTGTTTATTTGGCAGTGGAAAGGTTGGAAGAGAGGGGGGAGGGGCAATTTCATGATCCGGAAAATTTTTTTCGCCGGCCCTTTGGGCCGGAAATTTTTGTTCCCTAAAATTTCAATCCGGAAATTTTTTTTTGCAAAGTCTTCCTGCCCCCCTCCCCCCCATAAAAATCAAATGGTTGCTCCCTAAGAACAGGGCAAATCACCATTTATTTTGCTTCTGGGGAGAGGGTATACTGCCTTCTAGATCCGCGTTTGAAATATGATATTATTATATAAAATTCCAGGGAATCAGATAGTGAATTGCAACTCGTCAATGAATTTTATTAACACTGTGAAATTCATGTTATCAATGTGAAATACTAGCTCAAGAACGAGTCCCAGTGGTCCGATTTTATTGAAAATTTTTGGCTTTTGACATTACAGATATTGAGAAAACCCCCCACCAGAGCTCTGCCCTGGACCCACTGACCCCCCCCCCCCTCGCCAGATCGGGCTTGCACTTCCATACAGGGTTCCCAGTTAAGTAAGCAAGGGTAGATGATGTGTGTGGAAGTGGTAGTGGGGAGGGGGGGGGGGGGTCGGAAGTTATCCGCCTCCCTTTTCCACGTTTTTTTTTTTTCATAATCACCCGATAGTCCATGAAAATGGCATATGTAGAATCAACCTAATGAACATCCAATTTCACCGTCTATAAAATGATAAAATCTGAGTCACTCATAATGAAATATAACTTGTACATTGAATATTAACAACATGTACATGTAGAAAACAAAAGTGTCAAATTGAATCTGTTATTGAAAATAAGTGCACGTAAAAAAATCAAGTATACTTTGTTTCAACGACTATCACATCTGTCAAACAAATCTTCATAGAAAGAAGGTATACAATTTTCCTTGCTACATTGTATTCTAATGTTTTCAACCAGTATTTGATTATTTTCAATTTTCTCGTAATCAATGAAGGCTTCCTACCTAATTCCATGTAAAGCATCATAATAGATGTCGACTTTTTAACTCTATGAATCTTCTAATGCTGGCGTCACACTGTCCCGATTTAAGCAGCCGATGGCCACACGATAAAGGATTTGTTCAAATTCGGGTGTGATCGTAATATCATCGGGCTATTCGTAAGGCCATCTTGAACCATCGTATGACCGCCGGCTTGATTTGTCAAACTTCGGGAACAACTTCGGGAGTGCTGTCAAAATCTTTGGCATGCCAAAAAATTCCCGATGGCACTCCCGAAGGACCATCTTCGAAACAGGTTCGTGTAATCATCTTGTCCTTCGTAAGACCATCGAGAAGGCATCTTGCGTATTCGTAACATCTTCGTTTCTCCTTCGAATTACCATCGGGACCATCGGTTAAATTTTGCCATACGAAGGCATTACGAAGGTGTCAAGAACCTCCCGATGGAGTTAGGAAGGCTATACGACTTCGTGACAACCTCGTAATTCCATCGAAATGACATCGTAATGTCATCGTACTTTAGTACGATGACGTTAAGATGGGATCCCGATACAAAAGATGACAGACACAAATATTAAAAAGAACATTTCAAAGACATAATATTCAAAGCCATTTTAAAGTAAAGTTACATGTAATCTAAATTCATCAAAATAAAAACTTTTCTGTCTTCTTCAAATTTGCAAGTTCACAATTAATCAATAAAGCAAAATGGCGTGCCATTATAATGTTACTATAAGGAAAAAGAGGGCAGAAGCATTGCTTCTTTTAATGCATCTAAGAGAGCATGTACATGTGTATTTTATATAATTCCTGGTAATACTAGTATCTTGTTGTGACATATATCCATTTTCATCTTTCTTACATTGAATCATCACGTCTTCCACTTGTTTCCACCAATGATGTTTATAAATGAAATTCGTGATATTTCAAGACGATTTTTGGTTGACAATAATACATGTCAACTGCTACGCAAAGATAACTGATAGCTGAACCCGTTGTCTATTTGTCCGTCTGGTAGTCACAAACTGTAATGATATGCCTTGTAAAATCAAACTTTCAAAGATGGTCGAGCATGATAAGAATCAACATTCATATATCTTGGCTAACCATGCTACATAGACAGTGCGATTCAGATATTCGATAACATATATTTGAGTTGCTAACTTTTGGGTATTTTTTGTATTTTTCTGAGACAGAAATAATAAAAGGCGGAGAAGGAAACCATTGATACTGTGGTACTGATTAAACAAGAATTTTTAAACATCCAAAACGTGATGCATTCCTGGTTATAATCCGATGCATCGCATTCTAGATACGACGTCGTGAAGCAATCTAATAGCCTTCGTTGATACATCGTAAGCCTTCGTATGACCTTCGGATATGTTTTACGATAGAATTTGTCCCGTCGTGTTGCCATCGGGAGCGGTTCGGATACAATCGTGTAGTCATCTTTTAGCATCGTGTAATAATCTTTTAGCATCGTAAAAACATCGGTTGCTGAGCGGATCTTAACCATATTCGGGAGTAACTTCGCACGAAATTGAAAATTTCATATTCGTGTGTCCATCGGATATCATAATCGGGACAGTGTGACGCCTACATTACAGAAATCTAAATGTAGCTTTTCTATAGCCTGAGCAGAGTGAAATTCCAATTATATAGTGGGCTTTTCTCCTTGTTTTGGGGCTGAATTTCGGCCCATTCCCAATGCCAAATTTCCTCTATTTTTCCAAAAAAAAAAAAAATAAATAATAATTACTCTTCCCAAAGAGGAAATATGAAAAAATCGCATGAAAAAATAATACTCCAAACCTGGAAGCCAGCACAAAATGTCATATTTCTAAGTGCATCTTTAAGATTTTTATTCTTCTCTTGTTCAGTTCAAGCAAATCAATGGACTACCAGTGTTATACTTTAGGGATAAAGTTTGGTGAGAATTTGTATAAAAAATTTCCCAATTCAGCAAAATGTCGCAAATTGTCCCAAATGGGACAGACACAGGCACCTTCCCAAAAATGAAAAAAAAAAATAAATAAATTCTGCCATATCTCACATGCATAACTTACAACAGGGGAGACCAAAGAATCAAATAATGATAATTTCGTTTCTAGTCAAACTTGTTTTTATTGATTACTTAATACATTGTACGCATGTTTTGTTGGATTACTACAAACAAGAGGGGCCTCATAGCTCACATATCTTACCCTGTCAGGTATATAATAATCATAAGCGAAGCCTTTATGCAATAGTTATTTATATATATTAAATAACTTATATAGTCAATGAGAGAATTTGTCCCTGTAGAAAAACCAAAATCTGGCAACCGTTTCTAGGAATGATTTTCAAAATTTGATCCGCTCGCCTTCAGTTTTTCTCAGTAAAACCTTTTTTTTTTATTTTAAGAATTCAATTTCTATCAAACTACTTTCACAAAAATATGGAAGTCCGTAGGTGACAGGTATGAATTATAATTTATCTGGCGGCCGCCACTTAATATATCTGGCGGCCGCCACTTAATTTATTTGGTGGCCGCCACTTAAGGAGCTGTTAAGATAAGGCGTAAAATCAGCCCTGAAAAGTGGAATTTTGAAAATTGAAATTTCAAGAACCTTTTTTGGTAAAATGTATACCTATACGGCATCCCATCAGAATATGAAGTTATTTTTTATCTGTTTTGCATAATATTGCTAATTTTGGGGTCAAAACTTGTCTTTTTCTCATAGAAATCAATAGTAAACGGAAAAGTTTTATTGAACATTGTTCCCCCCGGATATACAGAAAGCCATTTTTACTGGAGATGTGTGTCCATGATACAAATCTTTTGGCAAAGTGGGGTTCTGTATCTCCGGGGGGAACACTACCCCAGAGACGAAAAACTAAAAATGGAAAGGGGGGTGCATTTTTTAAGAATCGATCTTTTTTACCATTAAATATATCACATTTGACTATTTTTCCTCTTTAATCCATCAAACATAGTGTACTCAATACGATTGAATGAAAGATACAAGAATTAAGAACGAAATAAGCAAGAGTGATGTTCATTTCTCCCTCAATGTGTATTTCGCGCTAAAAGGCTTACATTGTAGCCACTGAATGAAGAATAAGACCGTATTTTAAGTTCCGGATTTCATTATTTACCGATTAAAGGAGGTAGAACGTTCGAAATCTATTTCTGATACACAATGTAGACATATTTTATGTCTTTTAGCTTATATTTATCCATTTTAGATAAAATATTCAAAAATTTATACGTTTTTTTGTCGATATTATCGGATTTTCTATCAAAGCACCCCTACCTCTTTCGACCTTAACTTTACAACCTTAAGAGTTCCTCAACATAATGTAAAACATGTAAAAGGTCTGCAAATACATTATATTTCAATAATAATTCATGTTTTTCTGTATACGATTCGCCATGCGGAAGAAATAAGTCACGAGATTCAGGGCTAAATACGGCCCTTATCTTAACAGCTCCTTTATCTGGCGGCCGCCACATAATTATCTGGCGGCCGCCACTTAGTTATCTGGCAGCCGCCACTTAGTTAAATGGCGGCCGCCACATAATTAAGTGGCGGCCGCCAGATATTTAAGTGGTGGCCGCCACATAATTATCTGGTGGCCGCCACATAATTATCTGGCGGCCACCACTTAGATATCGGGCGACCGCCACTTAGTTATATGGCGACAGCCACATAATTTAGTGGCGACCGCCAGATAAATTAAGTGGCGGCCGCCAGATCATTATGTGGCGGCCGCCAGATAATTAAGTGGCGGCCGCCAGATAACTTATGTGGCGGCCGCCAGATAAATTTTAATTCATTCCTGTCACTTACGGGCTTCCGTACTATAGCAATCAGTTATTAATATTAAATTCTGCCTAGTAAAAGAATACAGCTTCAAAATCATAGAAATCTGATATAGAAAAAATGCCGAAATATGCCACTTTGAAACACACACACACATACACACACAAATGACTCAGATATGACATAAAATTATTCAGATGAATAAATACATAAAAAGCTGAGAAAAGAATGAAAAAGAGAGAATTTACTTTGGTCCCTCAACAATAGTAAACAGTGACGTCAAAGCTCCCGACGTCACGCATTTTCAGCGATTTTACTATAGAAAATCCCCGTAGACTTTTTATTTTCCGTCCTATTTCTAACTTAATTGACGTGCAGCCAAAACAATGGTATTTTCTGTTACGACTAAAGGGGTACTATAAAATTGATATATTTTTGGAAGATGACAGTATCGTACTTTAGAGAAAACCGGGAAAACAGGGTGCTATGGATTAAAAGAACAGGACAGTAGGTCGAGGTCACAAGGTCATTTTGTTATATCCATGGAAAGGTCTTGTCACAATGATAACACATGTGAAATATGAAAGTCATATCACTTTCCATTCAAAATTAATGTCGAATTTAAAGCTTTTTAAAAGTAAGGTCAACTCCAAAGTCAAGGTCACAAGGATGGTATCAATGGAAAGGTCTTGTCACAAGGAATATACATATATGAAAGCCCTATCACTAACCATTCAAAAGTTATGGACAGGATACGTATTTTTTTTCTGACCGACGGACAGACAATGTCAATGACAAATAATTTATTCTCGTTAACATAATACGGAAAGGTTCCAACTCTCTACATTCCTTAAGAAAATTTCAAACCAATTTTCATGCACCAGACACGTGTTTCGAATATGAAATTCTCATCAGTGATGCTTCCAGCCAAAGTGCTTTTCATAAGCAGCCCTTAATTTCACTAGCGCCCTCTGGTGTTATTTTTAGAATCTAAATTTCTGCATTTACTTTACAGAGAGTACGGAGCTCCAAATTTCCTGTAGGGTCGATTCAGTAGCATATCCAAATATAACCTATATCCTGTCCTCTCTGAATGTCAGTCGGACTCCTCGGGTGATAACATAAATGAGCTCGCTACGGCCGGTGTTATAGAGTGAGCCTTCCCCCATAGCCAGACTTCCCCCCGGCGGTCCCACTCTAGAGCGAGCCTTCCCCCTAGGGGGAAGGCTCACTCTAGAGCCAGCCTTCCCCCTGCCTAATTTTGAGTGAGACTTCCCCCCGGCGGTCCCACTCTAGAGTGAGCCTTCCCCCCTGGGGGAAGGCTCACTCTAGAGCCAGCCTTCCCCCCTTCCCAATTTTGAGTGAGACTTCCCCAGCAGTCCCTTTTTAGAGAGAGCCTCCCCGCACACCGGGAAGGGGGGCGCTCACTCTAGGCGCCTCCCCGCACACCGGGGAGGGGGCCGCTCACTCTAGAGAGGGGGCGGACAGGGTAAGAGGGAGGTGGGAGATGAGGAGCGGGAGGGGGAAGTGAGGGGACGGGAGGAGGGAGAAGTGGGGATGGGGAAGGGGGAAGGTTACACTACATAGTATCCGCAGTGTCGCATTTGGAATTTGGCTAGGGATGATTTTTTAAATAGGGGGCAGATGGGGTCCAGCTTCATTATGTGAGCTTTATTATTGAAATAACTATGATTTTTGATATTTGGAAGAAAGAACTAGCTTGTTGTCTTGAGAAAAGCACATCATTTCCATTGTATACCTCATATGTATAGTATGACCGGATGTGAAAGTAAGAGGTCATGTGACTAGCCTTGGGCAAAGAAATGAATGCTGTATTTAGGTAAGAAAACTTTGACGTCATATTTCTCGAATTGCATCAGGTGAAAATTCAAATAAATTGCACATATTATAGAATAAGAAATACACAACAAATAGACATACAGTTGATTAAGAAAATCATTTGAGAAGGATGTCAAATTTGAGTCACTTTGAGGGGTCATGCCCCATTTCCATGTCATCTTCTAATGTACTGCTATAACTTTGAGCAGCATGTCTGACTGACAGGATTTGTTCAGATGAAATCAAGAATAATAGAAGTAATCAGTAATAAGAGTACTTTGTATTGATATGTAGCTTTATATTGTATGAGCAATATAAAATTATTAATATAACGTCAACTATTGCATGCCTTTCATTCAAAACGCTCAATTTTCGATGATCAATACTATGGAGTGCAACCGAAGAGGGGGCGGGAGGAGGGAAAGTGGAGAAAAAAGTGGAAAAAGGGAGAGAGAAAAAAAATGATGGTTCTCAGGTGAGCGATGATAGGCCCAATCGGGCCTCTTGTTTGGAAAGAAGGTGTCATTTTCTGCATCGGCATCGTTGCTTGTTAAACAGTACTGTCCATGTGTGGTCCCTCACGCCAATGATTTTATTTATGGATTAAAGTAAACGTTTTAATTTGCAAGAAAATGGACATGAATCACGTTTAATTTTAGGAAGTGCGAAGCTGTCTGTTTGTTTGTTTGTTTGTCCGTCTGTTTGTCTGTCTGTTGTAAACGTTAACATTCGCCATAACTTTTCAACCTTGAGAGATAGATACTTGATATTTGGCATGAATATAACCCAATAATAAAACCCTTTCAAATGACACCAAGGTAATTAACCGTTTGACCTTGACCGCGACATATATTCTAAAATAGCTTTTTTCGGACATTATAAGAGAGCATAGTGTTTCACACCCACTAACAAACACATCTTGTTATTTAAATAGAAGTTATCAAATAACCTGCTTTAAATTGTCTTTCACAAAATTTGTAACTTCTGAACAAGAGCGACAGCACACAAGCGATACATTTTATTATATTCCATTTTATTATATGATGGGGTTTTAAGAATGTTTAATTATTATTGCAATGATTTAGTTTACTTTCAGGTGTTCATTGCGTTATCTTGTTCTGTTCATTACCAATAATGAATTACAAATGAAATTTGTTATGGACATATTGTAGAAGTTGTTGTTGTTCGTGTTCAGAGTTAATTGCCCTTTCTGTTAAAGCTTGAATAAATTTTTCTCTGTTTGAATATGCAAGGTATTTGATTTGTTATTGAAACAATGATAACAGGGTAGAAACTTTCAACTGAGCTTTGCATGCCATATATCATGCAAGCTGTGACATTCCCACACTGTCTGATGTTTCAAACATTCAAAAACATGAGCAAGCCACAATCATTATCCTTCGTGGCCTCGACATACAACGCCTTGGCAACTACGGGTGTACATAACTACAACAAGGCCAAAATATCTACGTCAAGGTCATAATACACTTTGTCGTTCCGCCAACACAGCTACGTCGTAGCCCCAATACACTATGTCGTGGCCATGGCATGCATTGTTGTTCCCACAACATAGCTACGTAGTGGTCACAATATACTACGTCTTGGCAATGACATAATATAGTACTTTTTCATTCTCACAACATAGCTACGTCGTGGTCATAACATACTACGTCGTAGTTATGGCATATGTTGCCATTCCTACATCAAAGCCACAGCGTACGTCATGGCCGTGGTCATGGCATACGTTGTCGTTCCTACATCAAAACAACAAAATTCTACGTCTTGGTCATGGCATACGTTGTCGTTCCCACATCAAAGCCACATCATACTACATCGTGGTCATGGCATACTTGGTCGTTCCCAGAACATGGCTACGCCGTTCCCACAATATACCTGTACTACGTCGTGGTCATGTCATACCTTGTTATTCTCATATCAAAACTACGTCAAAGCCACAACATACTACGTCATGGTCATAGCATACGTTGTCGTTCCCACATCAAAGCCACAACATACTACGTCGTGGTTATGTCATACGTTGTCGTTCCCAGATCAAAGCCACAACGTACTACGTCGTGGCCATGGCATACGTTGTCGTTCCCAAATTAAAGCCACAATATACAACGTCGTGGCCATTACATACTTAGTCGTTCCCACAACATAGCTACGCCATAGGCACAATATACTACGTCGTGGTCATGGCATACGTTGTCGTACCCACAACATGGATACGCCGTTGCCACAATATACTACGTCGTAGTCATGGCATACTTGGTCGTTCCCACAACATAGCTACGCCGTAGCCACAATATACTACTTTGTGGTCATTGCATACGTTGTCGTTAACACAACATAGCTACATCGTAGCCACAATATACTACGTCGTGGTCATGGTATACGTTGTCATTCCCATATCAAAGCTCCGTCAAATCCACAACATACTACGTCGTGGTCATGGCATACGTTGACGTTCCCACAACATAGCTACGCCGTAGCCACAATATACTACGTCGATGTGATGGCATACGTTGTCGTTCCTACAACATGGCTACGCCGATCCACAATATACTATTAGTTATAAGGTCTGTTTCTGACGTATTTATAGGGTCCATAGTGGGTTTGTAAAATTTGTGGGGGTGAGGCCGTGATATATATTTGAAGTGAAAATGATACCAATTAAAAATCAAAAAGCCTTAAAAGTATACCCCATTCCAGCCGCACGCCTGTAATCTAAGTCCCCTCCCCTTCCGTGTGCAGTGCATGCCTACATCACTCTACTAAAATGGTAGCTTCGCCTGACAGGTGCAATATCTAACAACGATAGTATACGGTCTCTTCATCAGTATAAAAGCGACCGTACACTATCGTTATGTAATACAGTCAAACGTCGAATACTCGAATCGCAAGGTACAAGTTGTTCAAGTTATCGAATTAAATTTATTTTATTAAACTTCGATTGGCACCACGTTTACACTTCGTGTTTTAAGGGTATTCCAATTTTTGACGTTCGAGTTTACGAAGTTCGTATTGCACATGTCAAGCGAACGTACCGTGTCCCTCAGGCGAAGCGACACCTTGTATGAAAACACATGTAGATCAAGTTTATAATTACATCTGTCGTACGAAGACATATTTCTACAATGTACTTATAACGAGGAATATCTAAATAAATCCATGTATAATTCGCATGAGAATAACTGCTAAAATACGAGTAAAAAGCTTTTGTTTCCATTGTCCTCATGGTCAGATATATGAAGGTTGTACTGGTTACAGTTGGGCATGCGCTAGGGGTGTCACAATATATCGATATATCGCAATACACAAATGATTTATATCCTATCGCGATACGAAATGCGTATCGAAATATATCGCAATTTCTTCTTCTAATTAAACTCTTTATTTTTCATCCAATTCTAGTGTTATAGCAATTAGAAGTCCAGAAGGTGTATGCCTGGATTTTACTGAAAATATAAAGAAAGCAATATATCACAATATATCGCAATACAGTGAAAAACTATCGCAATATATCGCAATAACGTGTTTCCACTATCGTCACACCCCTAGTATGCACAGCTAACTATTCAAAGCAACATTGACAGAACTCAAGCACAACGACGGGTTGAATTCCAATCGCATGGAGAGGAGGGGGGGGGAAGTCTCACTATGGGGGAAGTCTCACTCTATAACTAGTTGTAGAGTGAGACTTCCCCGGGGGGTGGTCCTGCTCTAGAGCGAGACTTCCCCGGGGGAGGTCTCGCTCTAGAGTGAGACTTCCCCTGGGGGAAGTCTCACTCTAGAGTAGGACCGCCGGGGGGAAGGCTCACTCTAGAGTGGGACCGCCGGGGGGAAGTCTGGCTATGGGGGAAGGCTCACTCTATAACACCGGCAGAGCACAGATTGTATTACGCATGCCCTCTTTTTATGTCCATTTACATATTCATCTGTGTTGCTTGGGCCCCTGTGTTTTGCGGTCTTGTTTGTGTGTGGAGGAAGTTGTTTTACACCACAATTGTACGTTCTTCGAGACCTCTTGGTAATCGGAATAGCGGGAGGGTTGTGCGCACGTAATCAAGGATAACCACACCGTCTGCTACTGACGTGGCAGATGGCCGTCCTAAGTCGGCAACTTTTGCCCATTGGTCTCGTTGGTTTATGTGTAGTCATTTGTGTGTTATGTTTTTCTGTGATTTGACGTTCCTTGTACCACTGCGTCTCTTTCTGTGCGTGTCTGCTTAGTGTTTTACAGTGGGTGTTTTCGGAGGTTGCTGTTGGTGCTGCAACTAGGTATTGTTGGAGATCCTCTCCTTTCTTCTATGTTCAAAATAGCATTGAAGAGATTGTGCTAAGATGTTAACCTCCTTTAATTTGGATGATATTTTTCGGTGAAATGGCAAGTTTCCGAAATTGAAAAAAAAAAAAAAAAAAATTATAGTAATAATAAATTGTTCTTGAGAACATATTGTTAGAGTATTGATATGTATAACAGGGCGATTTAAATGTCCCTTCGATTTCGCGAAAGCGGGGAACAAAAAAAAAATTAAAATTTAGAAATACTATTTTTAGCTAAATTCTTTCACAAAAGCATTTTCTACTTTATTACATGTAGATATTCAAAATGAGCACGAGACGGAATTTAACGGTATTGTCTTTCTGGATATTTTCATTTATCATAAAAATCTGCCATTATGACTAATTTTTATAATAAATGAAAATATACAGAAAGACAGTATGAATAAATTTGAGTGTACATCATTAACAACGACGATGCACGTACAGTGCTCACGAACCATATCTAATATCCATACATTTTTACCATCCTTTTCGTCAGCCATGAACCTCTTTTCCCAAACATTCCCTTGAAATCACTTACTGATAGATCTATGTCATAATTTGTGTTTTGTTACGGGTATGTAACACACATGCAAGTGCATTTATTGCAAACGCGCAAAATGTACGATATACGCACTTGCTGTGCGTTGCATACCATAAGAAAAACACAAATTATTACATTTATTTTAACGCCGGGCACGATCCCGGCGTTTGTTATTGATCCCAATGGTCTTGAAGTCAATTCCAAAATGGACGCATTCGTGAAATATGTTTTTATTTGGCGATTCACTCGGTATAGACAGCTTATAATGTCCTATGTATTTAACATTTTAGATATCAGGTTTTTAATATTTGAACTTGTCATATGCATTTAAGGGGGCGTGGAGGTATCGGACCAATCAAAGAAGCTCTGACGATAAATGCTTAATCTAGCCCTGAATCATTCAATTTTCCTTGAAGGAAAAGGTTGTTCAGGAGAAAAATGTTATATATTAGAAGATTTTTCATAAGTATTTTATTTTAAGAAATTTGACGTATGATTTGATAATTACGGCTTGAATTGGCAGGTGGTAACAATGTCTAAAAAGTCAAATAGCGAACGAAAATATACAAAAAATGCATTTTTTTACATAAAATATTAAAAGTGTTTTTTATGTTTTACTTCCCTCTTATGTTAAAAATAAGAAAGAAAAATTAACTTCGAAACCAGTATGTCAAAATAATCGGTACAATACGCAATCCGGAAACTGAAAACCGTTATATTTTGTACTAAACAGCCACATTGTAAGATACACAATTTCAGAGGGTCTAAATACTAAACGCGATATTGTTAAGGGAGGAGGAATCAACACGTACACATCCGCTTCGACGAGGGAGCAAGTGCTTCGTTTCTTCTTTTACACGTAAGTCTTTGCATATTACAATCTATAACAATAAGCATTCGCTTTCTTGATCCCATAAGTTTATTTTCACAACAATCATTTTTAAACGCAGATGTAGCTGGTTTTACAAACATGACCAAAAGTTGGACAAAACGCCTCTGAGGATAACTTTTCCGGCACATATTTGATATTTTGAGTCATTTTAAATGATTTAATCGTGATTATACATGTATGTCATGACATGATACAGTAAGACAAAATTTGACTAGCTATTGCTTTATTTTGTATTTAAACACCCCCTTGGTCGAGAAAATTGTTAATAATTAAAAAAAGGGAAGCTGGGAGGTTAATAGAGCCAGATTGTTAAGATAAGACAAACATGTTTGATAGAACTTACTATTCAAAAAAGCTTTTATTCTAGTTACAGATGCCTCGTAAAAGAAAACTACAATTATCGCTTGGAAAAAAGTATGCACGAACAAAGTTCAAAAAGCCAAATCTTGGTGAAGGCATTGAGGACAAACGAAATGTGAAAATGAATGAGGATGTTACAAATATAGAGTGGAATACTGAACTAATCAACATGTTTAATGTAGTGATAGGCGAGGAAACACAAGACAATGAATCGGAAAACAGCAGTGCAGAAACACAAACTCATCATTTATGAACGCATGGAGGACATTATTTCCAAAATAAAGCATGCAGGACATGAACTGTTTTTGATTACACTTCTTACTCTAATTTTGGACGATAAATTTCCATTCAACAGTATATGTTTCTTACTCTTCTCAGAATCCGTAGCATGGATATCAAGTTCCTCAGCAACAGCAATGCGATACTCAGATTCTACGAAGGAATTTTGATGGACAGGAATGAAAATGTTTGGTGGTCGGTTTATAAGATTTATGCAAGGTTTCAAGCATAAGGGGCTCGTAACTCTGGGAAAATCAGAGAAAGGAAGATATGATCCGCTGGAAACATGCATCAATTTTGCAGTACCCTGTGAAAGCGTTCTTGCGTCATTCTGCCCCATTGATGGATTAAATGAAAAGAGAGGAAATGTTCAGCCGGGTGTCCTTCATGAGATCTTGGCAACCTATGCTTCACAATTAAAAAACAAGACGCATGTTTTATCGTTTGATGGAAAAAAAATTGTGCCAAATTCAGCTGATATCAATCTCATCGGATGTGAAGACAAAGAGATTATACATCAAAAAGAATGTATTGCAAAGGACGAGCAATTCATAGAAAGCATAAAAGCGCTTATGTATCAATGAAAGAGGAAAGTGTTCTAGACTGTCGGAGCAAATTGCAGAATGAACTAAGTTCTAAACTAATAGAAGTTTTCAAACACACTGGCTCCAGACTTCATAAAATTAGAGAACTGAAGATGAAGAAAGAATATACCCTGTCAAAACTTGAAGCCAAGGATACCCTAGATAGTAAGGAAACTTACTTCAAAGATTATCTCAGAACATTTGTATTGCAGTGCAAGATCGTAAACAAGGACGGAATCTCGAATTTGAATCAACTTTGTAAATTGGTTGATATCTTCAATGGATCAGCACATAATTTCGAAGAAGGAGATGAAACATCCAAATTATGCAGAACTTCTTCCTCCAGACCTGATGAAAGAATGTCTTTCACTGACAAATGATGAAAAAAATTCAACCATGCCTTACGAAGCAACGAAGTGAAGAGTGGAAGGATTTGAGAAGTGCAGTGAAAGTCACCGGAAGCACGATTGGACGGGCAATCGACATAGACTCATTGTAGGCCAAGAAGGAATATTATGAGCAACGCATAACTGGAAAGTCAACCGAAATACCGGAAAGTCAAATTGAAACAATGGAGTATGGCTCTCGAAACGAGATTAATGCCGTTGCAACGTTGGTTGGAAAAGTAATGCCAGTCCTGTATCCAAACTTATCATTTTGCGAAGAGGGAGCATACAGAGTCTTTGAAGATTCGCTGAAAATATCCATTCTAGTTGTATCTCCTGACGGTTCATTGCGCTATACGAAAGATGGTGTAACCATATGGCCTCTCCCCCACAATAATTAGGCTAATTAATTATTCATATTAATTAGTTACATGTATATGGAAATTGCTAACTTGAGTTTGCTATAGTAAAAGGGAATCATTCTAACTTAATACTTTGACTTTAAGTTCGAATTTCATATTGAGACAATTAATCTTAGTTTGTAAATTCTGTAATCTGTTTAATTTGATTCCCACGATGCTGAGAACACTGTAGTAATTAGCACACCTGCAAGTACTTTAGCCTTTGTTTTTCGTATGGGTTAATTGAAAGCTAATTGGAAATCTCCCCGTAAAAGCCATTATTGTTTTGTATTTGGAAGAATCTAATTTCCAAAATGCCTTTTTAATCAAAAACCAATTACTTATTATTTCGTGCAGGTGTTAGCAATTTCCAGTCGTCCACATATATACTCGGCGCATCGTTTTGCCGAGCAGTTAAGTTTCGGTTTAGTTAGACTTCAGTCTCATACTGCTATGATTAAGATGTTACGAATTAAATAAACTTAGAACTTTATATTCGGACTTCGGTTTATAGTTTTCAAAATGACTATTTAGTACACAACGCGAACTACACTCATAACCTGTAGGCCATAGGCTTACAATGGTGTCACCTACCCACTCAATGGAACACTCACCTATCCGACCAATGAACCAATTACTCATTTGACGTCCTCCTTAGACAGCCACCCAACCAATCCGATCAACGAGAGTGACATCCATCAAGATGCTTGCAACCAAACAATCATAGATTATGAACCAGTTACATTTGAGATTGTGGAGAAAAGGTCCAAACAACGTACCAAGAAGCTATTCAGCAGTGATGGTTACACGTACACTGTAAAGAATACCACTCAGTGCCCTACCCACTGGAGATGAGCGTGAGGAGCAGGACTCTGTGCATGGTGCCGGGTTTCCGTTACTCATCGTGGAACCATCTTCACACCAGGACCAAATACACATGACCACCCAGCAGATCCAGGCCTTCGGACCAAAACCAAGGTGTACGCTACAGTCCTTGACACCGCATCTACCGAATCCTATAAACTATCAGGCCATCATCGACCAAGAGACGAGATGAATGCACATAACTTCAACCTCATCAGGACCGCCAGCAGACTGCGACAGAAGATGAGACACACGGAATCCAGTGACCTTACATTCGACATCAACCACTCATACCTGGACGACGAGAACTTCTTCAGGTGAGACCTCCGTGTGGACACCACCAGACACATCATCTACGCCAGCAAGACTCAGTTGGACCTCATGGAGACCGCTCGATAATGGTACATAGACGGAACCTTCAAGATTATACAGATGCCATTCACTCAACTCTTCACTATCCACACCTTTATCTAGAAAGAAAGCTGCATGAAACAGGTTCCCCTACTTTTCGTGATAATAAACTATTTCGACAGCCTTGTTAAAGAATTTTGTTTAAATTCGACACCTGGAAATCCGCTTACATTCCAATCAAGCTTTCTGCCTCTGAAATGATAGATAACCACAAATCAGCTTTCGCTCCATTTGTTTTATACTGCATACCTTAAATGCATAAGAATCCATACAAACAACGTTTCATCGCTGGTTCCTCAATATGTTCTACCAAATTTGTATCGATCTTACTCTCCAAAGTTTTACAAGAAGTCAAATCTGGACTTCAAAAATATTGTTCGACAGTATGTTCTCGTATGTATTTACCAGATGTCGATTTTAAAGAATCTGAAGGAACTCTTAGATAATCCGAAATCCACTCAGTTTAGTAGAGTCAATTCGATCAAAGCCTTTGATTTTTCGACACTTTTCACTGCAATCCCGCATTCTAAATTGAAAGAAAGACTCGCAAAAATTATAGGTAATGCGTTTACAAGCAAGAACAGCAATCGCAAATACAAATTTATTGTTGTTAACTATGACAAAACATACTTTGGAAAAAAAAAGTCCGATTCTGAAAATAAGTACACTGAAAGAGATATCATTCAGATTTTAAACTTCCTGATCGACAACATTTTTGTGGTGTTTGGTGTCACACTTATGCCCTTTGCCGTGTGGAGCTCGTAAAAAAGTTCCCCGCGAAGGGTTTGACAGTAAGTGTTTTGAATATTTTTTCCTGACATTGTCGCCATAGCACTTTCTATATAGTCGTGGCCTCAGACATTGCATGTGTTTTATGTTCTTTTCATCTTCGTGCGTGAACATCGACGGCGGGTGCGGCTAGCCAACAGGGGATGCTTACTCCTCCCGGGCACCTGGTCCCACCTCTAGCTTGCTAGGGGCCCGTCGATGCTCAATTTCGGTGCTCTTTTGTGAGTGCTGTTGAGATTATCGTCAGGATCTTCTTTAACTCATTTGGAGGAAAGGTCTTCCAATGGGGACCAATTGTGACCCAATCCTTGCCGACATTTTCCTTTACTCTGTACGAAGCTGAATTCAATCAATCTTTGGTCTCTGAAGGAAAAAGATAATTACTTCACTTACAGATAAATAGACGATGTGCTGTCCATCAATAATCCAAAGTTCGCGGATGACCTTAGCAGAATATATCCGTCGGGGCTTGAAGTCAAAGAAACTACAGAGACAAATAATTCAGCATCAAATTTGGACATAATCTTGTTTCATGACACTGATTGTCACGTGACTCACTCTATGACAAACGTGACGACGTCAGTTTCAGCACCACAAACTTCCCTTTTCTGAGTAGCAACATCCCTTCATCGCCTGCTTATGGCGTGTTCATATTCCAGTTGATACGTTATGCCAGAGCAAGTAGCAAATATACAAACTTTGCTCTGAGAGCTAGGCGTCTTTCAGATAAGCTTCTCAGTCAGGGATACGTTTGTGATCGACTAACATTGTCCTTGTGGAAGTTCTACGGTCGATACGGGGAACTCGTCATACACTATGATGTCCCGGTGCCCAGGATGGTGAATGATATTCTGTGTTAGACCATTTGAACCATCCAAAAACACCCATTTTTTAAACACCGAGGAGACCCGCATTAGTGCAAAGAGGAGACAGAACTTCAACTCGTCATAATTTGACGGTTTCATCCAATGAACGTGGAAATGTGAATTCGCCGTCACGAGCTAGTACTCCTCAATGTGAGGATCTAGCTCAGAGGAGCGAACTTTGTGCTGTTGATTTTTAGGATCACAGTGGAAGACCTGGTCGTTTGAAAGGATTTTTCGCAATATATTTCCTTGTGTTAATTCTTGGAGGATCGTGTGCATACCTTTTGTACAAATATTTTTCCAGGATATATGTCGCTGTTTTTCATAAAAGAATTTTTGATATCAGGAAAACTGGCTGTTCTTTGCCTTGTGTTAATCAATGTAATGCTTGTGCCAGGTGAACACACAGACGGACGGAATGAAATAAACATTTATTCATTTATTCAGCCAAGAACACAGGCTAAACGAGAGCACTCCTCCTCATCCCCTTCACAAAGCAGAGGAATGCGCAAAACATACCCGTTAAGCGAACATTCAAAGGTGACGGAAGTAAAATCTAGACAGAATACATCTGATATTTTAAAACTATCGCACAATTATATGACTGGAGTGAAGACAGGAAGAGAAAAATAATGTTACCGCTTTAAGAGGACAAGCTGAAACGTATGTTTATGGTCTTTCGGAATCTGTGTCGTCTGGTCGAAGCAATTCACAACAAATTTGGACATAAAGCAATGAAAGAGAGTTACATGGCGGAGGGAAATTTGCGTAGAAAAAAGGCAGAACGAAATATTTAGGGATTTTGGACAGGCAATTCAGAATTTATATCGACGCGCCTATCCTGAAAATAGAGAATACGTACAAGAAGGTAACATAAAGACATTCCTGGATAATTGTAGCGGAAAAGAAGAATTTCGATGAGCAGTGACGAGAACATGTGCCTATGAATGATGCAGTGAACTCTAGGAGGGTTAAGAGGACACTTGATATAATTGCTATGATTGAAGGAAAACTTTTAGAGTTAAGAATTGATACTGGTGCAATGAATACGTTGGTAACAGAGGATATATATTACAGTATCCTGCGATATGAGACCTGATCTGGAGCGCGCGTATAAGAATATTGAAACCGCATATGTAAGACATCTTAAATCGCTTGGGACCGCAAAAGTGTTGCTCTCGTTTGGTTATTTTGATGTGATATTCCGAGATTTGTTGGCGGTGTGAAAAGTACCTTACTTGCTAGGAATACGTCGATGCTCAATTTTGTGCTCAATTTGTGAGTGCTGTTGAGATTATCGTCAGGACCTTCTTTAACTCACTCGGTCAAGATTTTTTACTGAAATTCCAATTCGTATGACATGGTATTAATCCTTGTTCAGTCATCAGATTTAACGTAGCTCGCGGGGAAGCTTTCATCACAATCAAATGTGTACGCAGGTTTCACCCTCGATTTTTTTATGTGCACATCTACGCTATGACGTCATAAACCTTCCTTGATCGTAATGTCACGTTACGTTGCGCGACATTTATCGATAGGGCGCAAATAAATACTTATACAATATTTCAAAATTTTCTAGTATTGTATATAATTTGGTTTCATCTAAGGATCATACAAGAGTATATATGCCTGTACGACACACATCCTAAATATTTCTATCGTGAAAAATTTTTTGAAATTCAAAAGCTGTCGTGATTAGTTTTCAAAGATCAATTTTTAAATAAAAAGTTTCCCATCTGCTTTTAATTCGTTTACTCTTTTGTTCTGACACAAGGTACAATGAATGAAATAACAAATTTCTATACGATCTGATGAAGGCTTTACTTTTGATCACTCTTTCTCTCGCTCTCCTGTGCACAATTGGGGAAAGGAGGGGGGGCATGTCAGACAGAAAAGGAGGAGGGGTTGCCTTATAAAATGAAATTAATCCTCTCTTCACTATTTAAATGATAAGCAAAGCGATGATTTACTTTAAGAATTTAGGAATACATAGTGTCTGGAAGTTCGATTATGACGTAAGAGGGGTTCCTCTCTCCCCCTTTCTCCCCAACCCTTTTCCGATATTATAAAGTACATGTACATTATAAACAAGAGGGAATTTTTTTGTATACACCGCCAAAACATATCGGATTAAATGGTAATGAGCATGTCCGTCCGTCTGTTCCGTATGATGTTTTCAAATGTTTGAAGAAAAAATGTTGTGTACGGAGAATAAATTCATTTTTACATTAAGATATAAGGTCTAGTTCGAATACGGCCCATTTAATTGTTGCTTTTAAAATTACTTAAGAAAAAATAAAAATATATAAAATTGGGTTTCTGGGTGTTTTAAAGAAGACCGTTACGGAGAATCAAATATTCCGCATACTCCTTGACGTCATGTTGACACATGCGATCTGAACACGCTGTGATTTTGATGTTGCGAGTAAAACTGACACCGAAGACACGCAAAATCAAATTTTCAATCTTAAATGGCAAAAATTCTACCGAGAAGACCTATCGATGTTTTTATATATTCGAATTCAGCTCATTCTCTACTTTTACATGTAAGAAGGGCTTTAAGGATCTCCACAACTTAATGGAGAAAGTGGAAATGAAGCAAGCCGTGTTTTGCCTTTTGAATAAGTGCGCATTTTTTAATATTAAGTTGCAAAATGGCGATAAAAATTGCAAATTTCCCCCAAGATACATAATAAGTAGAAATACAATACTCAACATGGCAACAATATTTTCGATCTCCCTTTTCACCTTCCTTGGTCAATTTTATAGATTAAAATTATTTTAGTTCAGAAATTTAGAAATAGAACGTCAATGCCGTCTTTGAGGCTTAAAATTCCAGGAATAATTATATGAAAATTATATCAAAGATTGATTAAATGTTAAATTTCATGTAGACAAATTTCAGACTTTGTCTACTAGCAAAGTTTTTCGTGCCGTAACGCCGCGATGTACCTTAAGTAGATGAACGAGGTTACCGTGTTTTATCAATGAACGCATTGAAGGAGTCAGTGAATATCGTGGAAAGTTCAAGAGAAAGTGCATACACACAGAGTAGGGACGAACTAATTTTTCAAATAAAAGAGCGCCAAAATAGACTACTAAAGGACGAATATTTTCAGCCTTATACACAACTTCATTTACATACCTCTAAGGGCGGTCTGTGTGCAAACATCGTGCGGTTAGTTTTAATTGAAATGTTCAAAATACAATCAAAGGACAAAATGTCGTTTCTCATTTTTCAACAACGTTTCCATATAGAAGGTACTACTTCAAATCTAGCGAACAACGTCGAACGTTCGTTTGCTGTTAGGTCAAATAACGTTCTCCCTTCGCAATGATATTTCAAATGTAAAGAAACGTTATGAAAAATTGGCAGGATTTTTGTAGAAAACAAAGCCAACACGGATTTTTCACAGAACTTTACATAAAATTCCTCATTTTGAGAGTGGAGAAAATTTTTTTCTTTGCAAAAATAAGAGCAAAAAAGAAATCAAAGGGAATTTACGATTAATATTACGTTTGTTACGATTTCCCCATCTTTTTCCCCAGTAAAAAAAATCTGATCTTTATATTCTTCCAAACAAAAGTTCTTGAATGTAGGAATATTCAGCTAAAACCTAAGACATGTAACCAACAGGGAAGCTCGCATTTCACAATCTCCGTGGAACAGAAGAAATGAAAACCTTTGGAAGACTTGTCCTTAAATACAACAATCACAATGGTAAGCCACGTTTTCAACTGAAAAAGCTCCTGTTTACAATTTGTTACATTGATGTAACACAACAGTTTATGTAATGGATATTAGGGAGCTTCCACAAAAAGTGGCAAAAGAATTTTACGTATTCAATTTTTCAAGAAAACCATCTCAAAATTAAGATTTTCTACCACATTACAAATCTTTCATTATTTCCACTCTGTGCGCCATCATTTCTAATCAAAACCATAAACTAAGTTGGTTTCCATCATAAAAAAAACTCTTTCGTCCATAAAAAGGGTAATCACAGATTTAGAACGTTTCGAAAGTTATGTTTTCATGGATCACTCTGATTTAGAACACAAGTACAATGAAGATGACATCATCAAAATGCTTGACGTTTTGATAGACAATATTTGCGATGTTGTCGGATGGTATGAGACAGGAGAATGTGTACACATCGGACATTTTTTTAATTTGACGTACTTCGGATTTCGTACTCTGCGCAGTTTTAGGGATCATATATATAATGAATTATCCGCGATAAGAACAGTAAAGTCTTAACACACAAAAGACGAAATGATACTGGACAGCTTCAAATATTGATATTTAACATCACAAACTTTCCTTTTCTGAGTAGCAACTTCCCTTATCGCCAACTTATGGCGTATTCATATCTCAGTTGATACGTTATGCCAGAGCAAGTACCTAATATACAGATTTCGTTCTGAGAGCTAGACGTCTTTCAGATCAGCTTCTCAGTCAGGGATACGTTTATGACCGACTAACTTCGTCACTGAGGAATGACAAATATGGATAATGACCATATCCCTGTATACAGCACAAAATCGATAATTCAGAAAATCATAAACCGAAGGCATACAAAATCAGGACAAAACAGGAACCAAAGCAAACAAACAAAAACCTCCACCACATGAAAAGAAGCGAACTCCCGATATGAGAGTGAGATCAGGTGCCCAGGAAGAGTAAGCATCTCCTGCTTGCATGCAACACCCGCCGCTTCAATTCGGTAGAACTGTCACATCCGGTAACTTCCATTTCGGAAGACATAGAGTACAATCTTGGCTTGGATGGTTCAAATGGTCTATGACAGAATATCACCCACCATTCTGGAGAGTGGGACATCATAGTGTATGACGAGTTCCCCATATCGACCGTAGAACTTCCTCAGTGACGATGTTAGTCGGTCACAAACATATCCCTGACTGAGAAGCTTGTCTGAAAGACGCCTAGCTCTCAGAACAAAATTCGTATATTTCGTACTTGCTCTGGCATAGCGTATCAACTGAGATATGAACACGCCATAAGCAGGCGATGAAGGGATGTTGCTACTCAGAAAAGGAAAGTTTGTAATGCTGAAATTGAAGTCGTCACGTTTGTCATAGAGTGAGGTGTTCATGTGACCATCAGTGTCGTAGGACAACATTATGTCCAAATAGGATGCTGAATTATTTGTCTCTGTAGTTTCTTTGACTTCAAGCTCTGAAGGATAAATTCTGCTCAGGTAATCTGCGAATTTCGGATTATTGATGGACAAAACATCGTCTATGTATCTATAAGTGAAGTTGAAGTCAGAAGCTAAGTATCTTTTCCCTTCAGAGACCAAAGATTGAATGAATTCAGCTTCGTACGAGTAAAGGAAAATGTCGGCAAGGAGTGGGGCACAATTGGTCTCCATTGGAATTCCGACAATTTGCTGAAAGACCTTTCCTCCAAACACCACAAAAATGTTGTCGATCAAAAAGTTTAACATCTGAATAATATCTGTTTACTTGTACTTATTTTCAGAATCGGACTTTTCTTTTACAAAGTAGGTTTTGTCATAGTTAACAACAATAAATTTGTATTTGCGATTACCGTTCTTACTTGTAAACGCATTACTTATAATTTTTGCGAGTCTTTCTTTCAATTTAGAATGTGGAATTGTAGTGTAAAGTGTCGAAAAATCAAAGGCTTTGATCGAATGAACTTTACTAAAATGAGTGGATTTCAGATGTTCTAAAAGTTCCTTCGAATTCTTTAAAATCCACATCTGGTTGATACCACTGCGAGAATATACTGTCGAACAATATTTTTGAAGCCCAGATTTGATTTCAGATAAAACTTTGGTGAGTAAGATCGATACAGATTTGGTAGAACATTTTGAGGATCCAGCGATGAAACGTTGTTTGTACGGATTCTTATGCATTTTAGGTATGCAGTATAAGTATGGTAAATCTAAATCTAAATTGTTAGTTTGGAAGCCAAAGGAAGAAAGAGCTGATTTGTGGTTATCTATTATTTCAGAGGCAGAAAGGTTTGTTGGGATGTAAGTGGGATTTCCAGGTGTCGAATTTAAACCCAACTCTTTAGCTAGACTTTCGAAATAGAACTTTTTGCAAGTAAATGTGTAATTATTTGAGGCTTTGTCCGCTGGTGTGATGACATAATGTTCTTGGAGGTAGGTAAGCTCTGTGATAACATCAGGGTCTTTAAATATAGACTCGAATCTGGTGCTCACGGTTGATTTTAATCGGTTAATTTTAGATAAAAGTAACCCTCTGATGGATTTTATCCATTCGGATAGTGTGTCGAGCTGTACATCCTCTTTCTTTGCCCAACGTCTTGCATATTCCTCACAAGAGTCCATGATAATTTTGAAATTTTGGTTCCATGTAAAGGACATACTTTCTCTGTATTTGGGACCCTTTTTTAACAAATCTCTCAACTTGTCGTTCTTGACTATACTAAGGTCACCTGTAATAACATGTCCACAAGGAGAATAGTTAAAATCCGATGAAGAACATTCGCAAGGAAGTGGATGTAGTGAGGGATTACTTAAATCAATGCACTGCAAGAATCGTTTGTAATTGTAAATTTTAGATGCAACTGTTGGTGTGTAGCTATCGGAAATACAAGGAGTTTCTTGTCTTTTGAAATATGGTGGGATTTTTTCTGTGACAGTTTTGTGATTCAAAATTTGACCAAGATTCAATTTATCAATACCTTTGTTTGCAAATTTTACTTTAATGAAAGGACGGTTTGTTTTCTCCTCTGATTTATCTGATCTAACTGCTTGAAATAAACGAAAGGTAGAAATGTCCAAGATGACTCCTTGTAGTCTGTATTCTGGGGAACGTGTATCGGTATAAGTGAGGTCCTTCGTATATTCGTAGATTTCGTGTAACTTCCGTAAAGGAACAGAGTATAATTTGGTACGAATATAATGCAGGCCTAGGGGCTCATTCAAAAATGGAACCAAGTCATCGAAGGAGAAACTATGTATCTCAGGCCTATTATATTTACGAATGCCATGACTTCGAGGTCTTCTTTGTGGTCTGTTGAATAAGCTATTCACATTTACCGATTGACAACCTGGACTTGTTAAGTTTCCTAAGCTGCTTATATTATCGTTACACCCATAGGGCGCTGCAGTGTTAAGATTTTTTATCCAGAACTCTTCTCTGTTGCGACGGAAAGGTGTGCTCAAATTGGGATTGTTTGTGGGGTGATATATTTTCTCCAGGATTCTGACTCTCATAGATAAAACAGAATGATCGGCCTGGTCAAAATGCCGGTAAAGAAGTTGACTTCCTTTATTATTTATTTTTGACCGATGTCCTGACATTCTGGTTCGGAGCTTACCTTTGGTTTCACCCACATAAATCAATCCACAAAGTGAGCACTCTATTCCGTACACAACATTAGATGTCATACAGTTTAGGTTTTCAAAACTATGCGTGTTAAATGTTTGTTTTGTGAGATTACTTGAGAATGAAGTGTCTGTTATAAGGATTTTACAAGTTTTGCAGTTCTTCGTGCCTCACTTAGAAACTGAGCAATCGCTTGGTGAAAATTGGTGCTCTTTTAGTATATCGACCACTTCAATCTTACAGGGCTTGATTTTAATATACCCGTCTGTTTTAATATACCCGAAGTTCTACGGTCGATATGGGGAACTCGTAATACATTATGATGTCCTACTCTCCAGAATGGTGGATGATATTCTGTCTTATACCATTTGAACAATCCAACCACTGAATACACTTGTATCATCCGAAATGAAAGTAACCGGATGTGACAATTCTAACGAATAGAAAGCAAAGGTGGGGATAGAAGTGACGGGTGTTGCATGCAAGCAGAAGATGTTTACTCTTCCTGGGCACCTGGTCTCACTCCCATTTTGGGAGTTCGCTTCTTTTCATATGGTGGAGGTTTTTCTTTGTTTGCTTTGGTACTTGTTTTATCCTGATTTTGTATGCATTCGGTTTATGATTTTCTGAATTATCGAATTTTTACTGTGTATTGGGATATGGTCATTATCCATATTTTTCATTCACTCATGAAAATAAATTAATCCTTACACAAAATATTCTAGGTTCATTAGGGGGATACACCAAAAATTGACATTCCCATTGAAGAGCGATGTCCGAAGTACGCATGCGAAGTCCGCGATTCGGCGAACCCGACAAAATCCCTATTGGTTCCAATATACAGTTTTCGCGCACTGTTCCGAAAGCGCAAAAAGTATGCGCGTCATGCTTAAGTCGAAGTCATTAGACTTTTAAAGTTGTCTACATAAATTTATGAACCAGACCTTAGTACAATCAATACATCTAGACCTACAAAACAAATAAAAATCATTGCATCGAGATTTACCGTTTAATCGTTAATCAGTATCGAATGATCTGAAAATGGCAGTCGAGCGCATGCGTTCAATAGATGCAGTAGCCCAAGTAGTGAGGTCAATACAGCTTTGTTCTCAAAACATTATCTACATCATTTACTACTGAACTGAAAGAGAACATCAGTAGCTTTTATCATGAAAAATTATTTGAATTTTCAACATCTGGATTTTCAGATATATCCGGAAGAATGCGAAACACCCCTCCGGCACTACCGGCATCAGGAGCCCAGGACGCGCGGTACTCGCTTCGCCTTCGTCGCTTATCGCTGTTTACTATATGGACCAATGGCTAAAATTGATGTCCAGTTCTCTTCTTTACATCCTTCCAAACTCATATAAACCCCAAAATTCCAAGTTTTTTCATTAACTGTGCCTACTACAAAAAATTCAAGTCTCAACACTTAGAAATAAAAAAATCGTCTCTGGCCATTTCTTCGAATACGAAACTAAAACTGTATATTGGAACCATTCATTGCAATGTAATTAATTTCAGATAATGAAAACAACTGAATAGATCGTCAATACTTAAATTGAAACTCATGAAATAAAAAAACCGAAGTAACAACGAGAAAGTGGAATATAATGCCGGACCACGGATACGCAGGTTCAAGGAATTATCAAGGGTACCGAAATGTTAACACTGTAACGGGTTAACTGGCTGTCAGGTGTTTCTCTAGTATTGCAGATAACATCAAAACCTTTCTGGTAACAGATGTTGCAAAGATTCGAATTGCACACAACCTTAAAAGTCAATTACCCCGACCTTACTGTAACGAAAGGGTGTTTCGGTCGCGAAGATACCGTAACTACGCAGTTGGTGTCAACTATCGAGCGGGTATAGATCTGTGGTAATATAAATGTAGATGAAATGAATACGCTCTCACAGCGCATGTCGTTTAGAGTACCTACCCCCAATGGTTTAACATTGACAGATGAAACCACCCCTCATGACGACTGCCATGTTGAGGAAAATCCGGGCGGAGATGGTTTCGAAGCATTTGTTTTCCTGAACAAAGCCAAAGTGAGATATTTTATTATCGAACATATCGCCAAAAACGGACGGACACCCATAGAAATATGTTGCGAATTGGAGGGAAACTGGGAGGGGCCGGTAGGGTGGATGTGTTAGGACAACGACTCGAAAAAAAAATAGATCCAGAGCTGGGAGCAGAATCCATGAGGAGAAAGCATTGACGATAGGAAGGTTGCCTAAGGTGGCTCAAACTTGGAGCCGGCTCGGAAAACTAGATTCTGTACAAGAAGCATCATCCTTGTGGAGAGAGTATTGGCGAGAGGATTTAGGGGTGTCCACAGCAGGGTGACTGGCAGGCAAGGGGGTAGCATGCCGAGAAGGTTGACGTTGTCGTCTGCTGCGTGACTGAGCGTGCATCAATAAATCGAGACGGGGTGACCTTTTGACGTTTCCCCGGTGCTCTGGCGGGTTTTCAATGGGGCATTGTGGCCAGGAAACATCAAAATTTGCATATTTGAATGAAACTAGAAGACAGTTTAGAAATTACAACTTGTCGCTAGCTGAGGATGGAGCGAGGATTGCAGTTTTGTTGATTTCTAAGAAAAGGTCGATAGCGCGGTTTAACGCGGTCAAGTACGTTTTCTAGAATTGATTTTACGTGTACAGATGTTAAACGTCTTTAAATTCGATAGCATCATCTAAAACCAGATGAATTTGCAGCATGGACCAGACATGCACGTTTCGGGTACTTAACCCTCGTCAGTGATCCTTACTCTAAACAATGTAATATGGCCAAAAAGTGTGAAAATAATTAAGTCCAAAAATGTACCGATATTGGACAAGTATACAACGGGAGGAACTTCGCATATAACGGAAGGTAATTATGTTTAAGCGCGTTTTTCTACTAATCTTATTTCTACTTTTGTAATTAATTTCCCAGTTATCTTGAGTGATAATGTGTGATTATTTGATAAAAGACGTACTATCTTTAGTTTTAAGTTCTAGATATTTCTGTTGTGGAACATTGTAGAAATTTCTCATTTGTAAGAACCTATAAATACCCCAGATACTAAGACACCAAGACACCAAATGAGACTGAAATAGACTGACGTGACTCACGATACTGGTGCCCAATTTACGAAATTGCGTGCTAGCTGCATTTAACGTCGTCTTTTTCTGTCATTTTTGGATACGAAGTAATACATCTGGTAACATTGGAAAGACAATTTAATGAATATTTCATATTTGAACAACATTTTCAGCTATCATTTGCCATTGATATAGTAATTTTTTTCAAATGTGTAATGACATCAATTTAGAGTGTTCCGCGTCACGAAATAGCGTTTACAAAAAGGAAAAACTGGAGGTATTCTGTCATTTTTGGTGCAAAAATTAATAAAACTCGACAACAGATGAAACGTCATAGATTTATCTTGACATCAAAGACGTTTCAAAATAAAAGCAGACGAATAGAAAAAAAATCAGCTACAGGAAAATGATAATGGAAGATGATGTCCCGTTATGAAAGTCATTTGTCTAGTATTAAGCAAGAAGTAACTAAATACTAATTACGGGAATATAAATATAAACATTTTGGAACCGGAAAAATTGTACATATATGAAATAATTGATGGAAAGTGTGAATTTTTTCTTAATTTCGTGACTGATTTGCCGTGTCCATTGAAATGTCCCCAACACGAAAACATTGATTTTGAATGAATAGTGTCAGACATAACCAACGGTAAAGCACATGAAAGAAATAATCAAATGGATATGGCAAAATCCGACGTGCATAAATTGAAGAACCAATATATGGCAGAATCTGAATGAGACGAGGAAAATGAGGAGACAAACCAAGGTCGAAAATTTTGTTTTGTTTCAAATGCAGTCAAAATTGAATTGACAGTAAGTATCTATTCATTGTCGAAAAATAACCCGAAACGTGAAAGGCAAGGGTGAATGTTAAATGTCTTCCAATTCAATAATATACATTTCTAACAAAATACAGTGAAGTGTATGAAGGAAATGCTAATTTTATTTTAGTACAGGCGTTGATATTGGATCCAGTGCTACATATGATACAACATTACAAGATAAGTATCCATCGATCCTCTTATGCCTATTAGGCGGTTAAAAATGGAGACAAAAATATAGACATCAGCTTTTATCGAATTCAAGTATAAAAACTATTTAGTATGAGGTAGTGATCGCGGCATCAAAAGGGTCTGCAATCATGACTGACCATTTTCTATGTTGCATTTATCTTCTATAATGAGACTGTAGTCTGAACAAGAGATACAATAATGCAACATTTCTATAATCGGACGCTATTCCAGTACAAGGCGGTCGCATAATCAAGAGGAAGGTGATTCTCGGTACCTTTGACCCATTTCAAATAATTATGCCGGAGACTAGACAAATGGTTTTAAGAATACAAACAAAT